>OX328125.1:120014250-120223722 GCA_946811695.1 Gonocerus acuteangulatus
TATGTGTAAAAATAATTAATAAAAATCATGACATTACCTCATTTCCTACAATGCGGCTAACTTCACCGAAATTACAATCAGGATTACTTGCTGCAATTGCTTTTCTCACGTCTCCTGAATATAGTACGTACCCTGTCACTATTTTTTTACTATTATTCTTTGTCTGAAAATAAATTAGTTTTTTATAAAAAAGAAATACATTTTATCACAATATAATTATAAAAAGAAACAATATGGATAACTTAAAAGAAAATATTTATACTAATATTAATCCCTTTAATCAATATAAACAAAAACTAAACAATTCTTATTTAATTTATTAAAAACTAAAAAGGATGTTTTTAAATGATGCTTAACATTAAGTACGTGTTTAAAATATATAAATACAAACTAAAAAAAAAAAAGAAGTTATAATATCAAATAAAAAGTGTATATAGCTATTTGTTGTATACATTTGAATATATGACTGTGGTTTAGTTGACTAGTGTATTTGAGAGAGAATGGCTGGAGAAGTGGGACCAGTACCTCCACCTCCTTCAAGGTCAGGGAGTTTAAAGACAAAAAATAAAAGGTAATAAAAGGGCTCGGGCCAGATCCACCACCAGAAATCTAACTCATTCTTTTAATACATTATTACAACGTATAAACATTTAACATTTTTTGCTTGGAAATTCTTCACTTAGTCTTAGATGTTCCTCAATTAGTTTTAACACAAACTCGACGAAAGGAATAAATACATATTTAAAACAACGATTGCAACTATACATGTATAACTTATAATAAACATTCGTTTTAAGTTATGATAAAAAACGACTTCTTAATAAAGATAAAAAATATTTATTGTAGTGAAACATTATCTTGTTACAAACATCTATTTTAACAGCTACTTCAACCTCTTTATTTTTACAATTGTTTTGGCTAAAGCTATTATCATCTGGAAGAAAAATAACAGATCTGAATTATCATTTAAATTAAATTATTCTTCCTAACAACCCATTTGTCCAAATTTAAAATGTCTTTAAAATAAATAAAAGCTAAGAAATCAGACTGATGGATCAGTCAATAGCTGAGGCTCATACAACCTGGATTCATCTAGTTTTATCATTAATTCTATAAAATGAGGACTTTAAGAGAAGAAGAAAATTATTAAAATCATTCGGCATAACACAGCTTAAATTTAAAATTGACAACAAATAAATAAAATTATTAAGAAAGTTTAAATAGAATTACAGAAGAATATATTATGTTTAAAAAAAGAAATGTTATAATTATTTATACCATAATGAAGTCATATAAACATTTTAATTGGTTTACTTTATTACATTGGTTGCTAGTAGGGTAAGAAGGGGGGGGGTCACAGTAAATAATCTTAAAATTACTTACAGTTTTAGAATTTCTACTCAATAAAGTGTTATGATCGAAGTAATATAGAAAAACAAAAAGAAAATTAGATGAATATGATGGGAATAAATAAAATGGAGGACAGAAAGTGTTTGCTTGGCTATACAAATATTTATATATATTTATTGGATATGTTTAAGGAAAAATATCATGCACCTTTAAGTGCATGAAGCTACAATAGTGGCTGAGTCTGATTCTCCCGTGGTAAGCTTAGCCATTATAATGCCTTGGGTTTGCCGTACCTCAGGTGCGCGGTGCCACTTTATTGGCTTTCGTGTTTACCTGTAAATGCTCCATCCAAGCCATAATAATAATTCGATAGAGAGGCAACGGCTGAGAGATAAGAAATCTAGCAGCTACTTTAGTATCAGTAGATCGTGTTTCGTGTAAGTTTGACAGTCATTATTTGGGGAAGAAGGTATGACTCCGGTGGGTCGAAGCATTCAACTTTTATGTGCAAAATTATAAGTGAAAACATGGGTGTATGTATATAAGGGGGGGGGGGGCGGCAGCCCTCTCCCCTAAATTGTGTTTTGGTAAGAACATTTTATGTAAAAAAAGCCTGTCAAAATAAAAAATATCTTCAACATTTACCGTGGTTTACAAGGTGTTCAGAGGACCTCAAAACTCACCAGTTTAAACTAAAATATTTAAAATTCCCCCCCAAATCCCCAAGTGTTTCAAGCCCCCCCCCCACAAATTATTTCATATATACACTCCTTACTGAATATATTATTTGTTTACATTATTTTTTTATAAATGAACCAATAATAATAAAAGATAAACAATGTGGAATTAAACTTTACCATGTGACTGAACTGTAGATGATAGTGGATATAGCCAAAACATTTTTAAAATATAAAATAAAAAAGCAGATACAGCTGATTGAATAAATGTTGTTTCTAATAATGTAGTGTTATATTAAAAATACGTTCTATGTACGAAATGTGTGTGTGTGTTTATGTTTTTCAGTGTAACTATAAATGAAGAGGCCTCATGATGGAAAACATTATCAAAGGATAGCCTAAAGTTTAAATATAAATCTGTTTTTGAGAAAGACCTCATGGTGAATATTTTATAATAAACTAAATTTATTAAAGCTCTTTAAGAAATCGGCATAGTTCTAAAAGTCCAACATACAAAGCATAGGAATTCATCAAGGAAAGGCACACCACAAAATGCTATTAACTAAAAATTGGGTGATAATAAAATAATACATTTAATTCAGTCCATCCTTTTCCCAAAATAAAATGTAGGGAAAATAGAGATGGGTACAAATATTATACAAAAGCTCCTGTAATAGTTTTAAATTAATACGTTCAGCCATCTTTGTCCAGAAACGATATTCTTTAAGTAAATTTCTGCTCATTTTCCTAAAATTGTATAAGAAAATGCCATATATATCCTGTTTCCTCTTTCCCTTCATAGTAAGGAAACCCGTTTATGACGGAATTTTATCTAGAGGAGATGATAATAAATATCTATGTCTCAGATAGTAGGTATCATGAATATATTGGTGTTTCAAAGTTGTTTGTATACGTAACCAGTACCATGAATAATGTTTAAATTCTAACAATAGTAATTTAATTTTATGTAAATTATTTTGAGTAGTGGATGTTCACCTTATAGAAGAGGTTAAGTGTTATCTTATTGAATACACTGGAAAACCGAAACTTTATATTTACTTGAAAACATTATTTCTTCATCTTACTTTTACAATGAGTTCATATTCAACTGAACAAATTTGTTGAGGGTGAAATTAAAAAAACAGATTAACCTAAAAATTGAAATATGAGTCAAAAGAAATGTTTTGAAGTTAAAATAAAATCTATATCTTGAATGACCAACAGTTTGAAATTAAATTTTTACTTTCTCCTATTATTGTTGACTACTAACATTACACTATTTTTCAAGACTCCCACCATCTACTAGAACAGAAATAAGAATTGTACCGGAGTTGAGAGCCCAATGAGCAGCAGAGAATGTAAGATACATGAAATTAGGACGAGCTCTCGCATTGGTCTTTAACCAACGTTTCCTAGAGAGCTTTCCGGCTATGCTATGGCTGGACGTCTTAATTCAAACTAAATATAATAAAATAAACATACATTTATTCATTTCCCTACATAAAATCTATAGTGCATTAATTGAATTAAATAATAAAACAATGCTCATCTATACTTTCGAACAAAACCTATAAAAATAAATAAAAAATAATCAATTTCCTGCTATTAATATTTACCTTCTTAGGGCCTAGCGGGGTTGCAAGAGTCGACTGCGGAATATCTGCAGATCCGACCGATGGCGGTGCATCCATTGAGTCTTCCATCAAGACGTCGGAGTCAACCTACCGAACACTCCAATTTATAACCATAGCTACCCCGTAATTCAATTTAATTTTACAAGGAATAACTCCAATGGAGTTTCCTAACATACTCACATTCGTCGAACTTACAAGTACTCAAGATATTCAGAGGTGAGAACTTAAACATTTTAAAAGTTCTAAGTTACAATTATCGTATAAAGAAGGTAAAAGCTCAAGTGAAAAAAGCAAAGGAAGTGAATAACTTTCTTTGTTGATTGTTTTTAAAACTATTTGAATTTAAACTGCTAGTTGTTAGGCTAACATTACGTCATTATACAGCAGGAAACTGACTTAACTACTCAAAACAAACCAAGTAAAACATGCAGAAATCTCAAATGCAAAACATAAACAAAATAAACTTATAAAAATGAAATGAACACATGGAAGCTAGTACAAAAACAGAAATATACTTACAGAATTCTCGTACTGGTTGTTGATAATAGAAGGCGGCGTGTGGACTATTGTAACCGGGTGATTACTGTCAGCATTTTGTATCTGTAGTCGAATAAAAACACGTCAATCATATCTGAATGCATAGCATTTCAATTAGCTCAAATTTATTTCTGACAACTATTTATGAAAGCTAATAGCTCAAGGCTTCAAACAATATTACTAAGAAAAGTCCGATAGCTGTGAGCATTAAGAAGTAAGCGATGCCCCATACTTAGGATTGTCGGTTGGATTTCCACTAGGCACGGTGGCTTTTCTTTAGAAAGAAAAGGCATCATGCCTATACTGGCAAAAGGGGGAAGCATTTTCAGGAGATAATTTGTCTTTATAATCTCAGATATATATATATATATATATATATATATATATATATATATATATATATATATATAAACAAAAATTATAATACATTATTAAGCGTACTCATTTTCTCTTCAACCAAATAGAAAAATCTTAATAATAAATAAATGTTCATAGTAATGGTAATGAGAATATATTTGAATATACCACTTTCAAGGAGAATACGAACCTTCGACAAAAGGCTATTATACCAGCCAACTAGATATGTTTGTTTGAAAATTAAAATGAATAAATAAGAGAGATATTGAAGGCTCTCGGATATAACTCAGAACCTGTCCTCGACTATTCATCTTTAAAACAGACAAATATCTTAGCTATCATATTGACAAACTATATTCTTGCCTGATAATAACCATCTATTTCTTACGTTCAGCTTCCTCTTTATGAGCTAATATTCATATTAAAAGCATTTCTAGTCATTTCATAAAATCTCATACAATTCTTCACTTATTTCTCAAAATATTTTCTATTTTCCCGTTCTAATGATTTCATTAGTTATAAATATTTATGTGATAACTGATATGTTTATTAATAACTTATTCCTATAATGTTTAATATACAAATATTTTATCTTAGAAGTAGTGATTACTTCTAGGTTAGATCTTAATCTCTTTAAGTAGAGGAAGCTACTATAGTCGCTTAGAAAACTAGTAGCTATGTTTAGCACTAGTAGATGGCAGATTGGGTTTGCCACTCAAATATTTTCTTGTTTCCTTCGTATTGTTATTAATAAATCGATTCTATTGTAAACTAGCTGACCCGGCGAACTTGGTACCGCCTAACAGTCAATTCTTTAATTTTTTTTTTTAATACTTATTCTGAAATAAAAAAAATAAAATAAAATAAAATACTTATTCCGCTATTCGGGACACCGGCTCAGCTAGTAAGATAAAAAAGAAAAAAGAAACTTAATAAGTCAGCAATTACATTATGTCAAAAAATAAAAATTATAAAACACTTAAAATTATTTTAATAGTCACTAAAAATCACAATGAAAATTACAATTTCAGATTTCTTATTATGATATCTACTTAATATATTTAATTTTATTTTTACTTATTCTAAATTAAGTTTTATTTTTATTGTAGTACTTTATGGTACACGATATTACAATACACACCTCACGATCTGCGTAAACAAACAGAGCAGATGGTTTTCCAACACGGGAACAGACAACATACAATTGACCATGCGAGAAACATGTTTTTTTTTAGATTAATACTACAAACACTTAATGACTGCCCCTGGGATTTGTTTATAGGCAAACTGAGTTCATAAGTCCAATAGCAACACAGCTGTAGGCACTATAATCAATTGACATATCGTAACAGAAAGCAGCTCGATTCAAATTTGCACCATTATAAGTTGAATGTCGCGCATCACAGGTCTGTCTAACCCAATTCTTTCACAATGATTGCGATCTTCACGTTCCTGGGCAGTATGATTAGATTGATAATTAATCTGATCCGTTGCATTTCAGGTTCTTCTCGTTGCATTCCAGGTTCTTCTGCCTAAATTTGTCCGCCATCTTATAGGGGTATATTTAGTAAGTCACAAACACAACACTTATAATTTTATAGAAATTTGTAGCTTTTAGATTTAGTAATATTATAGATGCACAGCAAAGAGACTTTCACATTTCAAGTGACATTTTAACACAGAAAATTTACATTTTACCATAGACAATGTGTTTTTGAGTAATGTTACCATCGTATAAATATTAACATTAATATTTATACGATACTAACGTCACGCAATTGTTTTGCCTTCCCACAACCTTCTTCTAAAGAAAAGCTACCACCCCTAGTGGGAATTGAACCCACGACCCTTGGCACGGAGTGTTAAGTTCTCAAGCCTTAATACACACGGCCACGGGGCCTCCACATGTTCTTATTATTACTGTTATAGTTATAAACTTAAATAAAAACATATTTATTTTAAAACAATATAAACAAAAAGTGAATTTTTGCTTATACACAAATAACCTAATACGTTAACTGTTAAAAATATTATAATTGAGAACATATGTTTTTATCGAAAAATGAATTTGCGTTAACAAAGTAAAAAAGACCCGAAAAATGTTGTTTTTAGACTTTTTCAGGCAATTTTTTTTTAATTTTTCTCTCCGCAAGAACCATCCTCGTACTTCAAGGAATATTATAAAAAAAGAATTAGTGAAATCGATTAAGCTGCTCTCGAGATTTGCGCTTAGCAACACATTTAGCGATTCATTTTTATATTATAGATATAAAAATTTCTAAATATCCTTATTGTATTATTACTGTTAAAAACAAAAAATTACTTCTTATATTTAAAATGAAATTACAGAAAACATAATTATTTTCAGTTACTGTCAAAGTCAAATCTATAACAGGCCAGACGCTGTGTGTTGCTATACGGTAATGGGGTGTAACTCGATAGCTAATGAACTTAAAATAAAAATTCTGGTTTTAATAGTCATTTCTAATTACTTTGACCAATAGTTAACCAAAAATTTAAAAGATATATAAGTTCCAGCACTAAAAAAAGGATTCTTATACAAATAGTAAGAGAGAAGTTGATGCCAGAACTTAACGCAGGAAAGAGGGCAATAGAGGAAACGGAATGTGGAAAATCCTCAATGTTTTGTAGGAATAGCAAATTACTTTTAGTTTGGAAGGAAATTTCAAGTTGCTTTAGTAATACAAAGCAAAAGTAATGCTCCTGGCTAGAAAACCTCTAGATAACCCGTCCTAAAATTATGAGTTAATAATAAATGGACGTTAAAATTTAAGTAAATAATACCTAACCAAGAATAAGATGCTATTATAGATCATAAATGTTTTATGTTAAACATGATAACAATAAATTACCAATAAACTTATCAGATATAACATAATTGCTCATAATTTAGAACTCAGATAGTTATTAATAATTATTAACAAAATAGCTGAGTTTTTAAATTAAATTGAGGATTGAATATAGTCAATCTTCACCAAATTACGAATTTAATTTTCCAAAAAAATCAATTTCTTGTCAGGTGGCCGATGACAGGAAAGCGTTACACTTGGATAAGCCGAGCAACATGAGATTTTCAACTCCCTCAATCTGTAAGATTTCACAAGCATCCTAATATTCTAACTCTCCATTCCTATATGATATCCTAAATAAGCACGTTCACCAAGTAAAGTCCAACTGAGAGATCAGCTCCAATAACACTCTTTTCTCCAGCTTTTACTCAATTATAAATAAAGATATTAGATAGAAAAAGCAAAAAATTGAAACTTTATAAAAATTGAAAGTGTTTTTACTTTTATTCAACTTCATACATTTAATCGATTCTTTACTGTTATTAGTGCTCGAGCCTATTGGATTGAAATAAGACCTCCTTGTATAAACAGACATACTCTAGGTATTGGACTGTAATAACAGTCCCATAGGACTCCCTGTATAAACAGACATACTCTAGGTATTGGATTGTAATAACAGTCGCCTAGGACTCCCTGTATAAACAGACATACTCTAGGTATTGGACTGTAATAACAGTCCCATAGGACTCCCTGTATAAACAGACATACTCAAGGTATATGAATCCAATAAATATTGCTTATTACCTTTGGCGGATTAATGAGCCTCCTAAAGAAATATATTTCATCCTGCGTCACAGAAGCTGTGTGAGTATACTTCTTAAGACCTTCTCTTGGCAATTCTCTAATACACCTTTTTGCTTCATCGTAAACACTTTCACAAATAAAAACATCATTTTCAGGAATTTCAGTTGGACGACCTGGAACATATTTATAACTTGTATACACATACACAAACCCTGAAATGATGTTTTTAATATCTCAAATCCTTAGTACTCTTAATAATTTTGTTTAGTTCTATTTTGTTTTTTTATTCAAGTTCCTTTTTGTATTTTTTTATTTTATTTTTTTACTAGTATTATTTGAAAGGTTTAGATGAATAATGGTGAGTGTTATGTTTTTACGATACCTTTTACTGAATAATGTTTAACATAGCTTTTATTTATTCTTGCTAATATTAATACCAAGGGGAGGTTCATATTTTACTGCATTTCTAAAGAAAAATTCAACATGAATTAAATAGTTGGAAGCATAAAACTAATTTAGATTCCAAATTCAAGTTTATTTCTAATAAAGAAATCTTTCTACCCATCCTATGAGCCTGTTGAGCTTTCAAGAGCTCTCTTGTAACGTAACACTGACTCAATGGAGCTTCAACATCTACAGCTACACTTACCAGCTTTAAAGAGCAAACATTACCATAACGTACTTATCTAGTGTCATTTGAAATGCTTGGAATACATGTCTAATATTTAGTGATAAAATAAAACACCTACACTGATTAAAAAGAAAAGTTAAATTTTAGGTGTGATTCTGCAGAGAAAACCTACAGTAGAGAGAGTTACTTACGCGGCCTTTTTGACTTCCCTCGGAAAGCTCTATTACAAACAACAAAAAGATGTTTCATGATATCTCCTTTTAATGGGAAGTTCATTTTACTCCTATAAACAATTATTGATCTATTTTAGACAAGCAACATATTCACCCTTCAAATGAGACAACATATTTTTGTACCAAGTTTTATCTTCATTGGACCATATTTGAGGCTACAAAAGAGCTAACAGACAAATATCTATCTATCAGATAGATCAGGTCATAAAGAGGTTTCCTCCAATGGAGGGAGGGAAGACACTAAAATTTAAAAATAAAAACACACTGATCTAAGGAAAGGAGTGTGTGTGTGTGTGTGAGTATTTGTATATATATGCCACACGTACGTGTTTTGATTAAAATATGTTATATTATTTTATGCATATTAAGCAATAATCACCAAACATGTAGAGAGATACTACCAAATAAATCCGAACATTGTTGTCAGCAATTTCTAGCTCCATTCTATAATTTTTCCATAGCTAGGGCATTATCTTAACTATTTCGCTTATAAAATGACAATAAAATATACTTACATGAGATGTATTCACCATGATCGAGAACTACGCACTTAGAAAGTATATTCGAGATTGAATGCGTATCTTCTAATGTGCTAATAAACACCTCCTGTTTGTAGAAGAGTCGATTAGTCATATGAGGAAGGACTTCGGAAGGCATCACTATCCAAGGACCTTTAAAGAATCCTTCTCCGCTAGGGGAAACAAAGTAATTATTAAATATTTTATTTAAGCTTAATTAAGTATACATTATGCCAAAGATCGTGGGTTCGATTCCCACTCGGGATGGTGGCTTTTCTTTGGAAAAAAGAAAAGGCATCAGCCCTATCCTAGAATGGCTAGAAAAGAGTGGTGACCTATAGATAATCTGTACTAAAATACTGAGTTAATTATAAATGGATGTTCAAATTTAAATAAATAAGTATAGATTAATGAAAACAATAAGAAAAAAACTATAAATAAAAGCAAAAGTAAATCTCTATTTCTGTAAGGGTATTTGTGTACGATTGGAGTAGAGGTAGTTTGGAATAAGATATGTGGCCAGTGGACGATGGGAGTCCTATGATAGCTGTGAGAAGTGACGTATACTCCTCAATTGGAGTAGAGGTAGTTTGGAATAAGATATGTGGCCAGTGGATGATGGGAGTCCTATGATAGCTGTGAGAAGTGATGTATACTCCTCGATTGGAGTAGAGGTAGTTTGGAATAAGATATGTGGCCAGTGGATGATGGGAGAGCTATGATAGCTGTGAGAAGTGACGTATACTCCTCGATTGGAGTAGAGGTAGTTTGGAATAAGATATGTGGCCAGTGGATGATGGGAGAGCTATGATAGCTGTGAGAAGTGACGTATACTCCTCGATTGGAGTAGAGGTAGTTTGGAATAAGATATGTGGCCAGTGGATGATGGGAGAGCTATGATAGCTGTGAGAAGTGACGTATACTCCTCGATTGGAGTAGAGGTAGTTTGGAATAAGATATGTGGCCAGTGGATGATGGGAGAGCTATGATAGCTGTGAGAAGTGTCGTATACTCCTCGATTGGAGTAGAGGTAGTTTGGAATAAGATATGTGGCCAGTGGACGATGGGAGTCCTATGATAGCTGTGAGAAGTGACGTATACTCCTCGATTGGAGTAGAGGTAGTTTGGAATAAGATATGTGGCCAGTGGATGATGGGAGAGCTATGATAGCTGTGAGAAGTGACGTATACTCCTCGATTGGAGTAGAGGTAGTTTGGAATAAGATATGTGGCCAGTGGATGATGGGAGAGCTATGATAGCTGTGAGAAGTGACGTATACTCCTCGATTGGAGTAGAGGTAGTTTGGAATACGATATGTGGCCAGTGGATGATGGGAGAGCTATGATAGCTGTGAGAAGTGACGTATACTCCTCGATTGGAGTAGAGGTAGTTTGGAATAAGATATGTGGCCAGTGGATGATGGGAGAGCTATGATAGCTGTGAGAAGTGACGTATACTCCTCGATTGGAGTAGAGGTTGTTTGGAATAAGATATGTGGCCAGTCGATGATGGGAGTCCTATGATAGCTGTGAGAAGTGACGTATACTCCTCGATTGGAGTAGAGGTAGTTTGGAATAAGATATGTGGCCAGTGGATGATGGGAGAGCTATGATAGCTGTGAGAAGTGACGTATACTCCTCGATTGGAGTAGAGGTAGTTTGGAATAAGATATGTGGCCAGTGGATGATGGGAGAGCTATGATAGCTGTGAGAAGTGACGTATACTCCTCGATTGGAGTAGAGGTAGTTTGGAATAAGATATGTGGCCAGTGGATGATGGGAGTCCTATGACAGCTGTGAGAAGTGACGTATACTCCTCGATTGGAGTAGAGGTAGTTTGGAATAAGATATGTGGCCAGTGGATGATGGGAGAGCTATGATAGCTGTGAGAAGTGACGTATACTCCTCGAATGGAGTTGAGGTAGTTTGGAATAAGATATGTGGCCAGTGGATGATGGGAGAGCTATGATAGCTGTGAGAAGTGACGTATACTCCTCGATTGGAGTAGAGGTAGTTTGGAATAAGATATGTGGCCAGTGGATGATGGGAGAGCTATGATAGCTGTGAGAAGTGACGTATACTCCTCAATTGGAGTAGAGGTAGTTTGGAATAAGATATGTGGCCAGTGGACGATGGGAGTCCTATGATAGCTGTGAGAAGTGACGTATACTCCTCGATTGGAGTAGAGGTAGTTTGGAATAAGATATGTGGCCAGTGGATGATGGGAGAGCTATGATAGCTGTGAGAAGTGACGTATACTCCTCGATTGGAGTAGAGGTAGTTTGGAATAAGATATGTGGCCAGTGGATGATGGGAGAGCTATGATAGCTGTGAGAAGTGACGTATACTCCTCAATTGGAGTAGAGGTAGTTTGGAATAAGATATGTGGCCAGTGGATGATGGGAGAGCTATGATAGCTGTGAGAAGTGACGTATACTCCTCGAATGGAGTAGAGGTAGTTTGGAATAAGATATGTGGCCAGTGGATGATGGGAGAGCTATGATAGCTGTGAGAAGTGACGTATACTCCTCGATTGGAGTAGAGGTAGTTTGGAATAAGATATGTGGCCAGTGGATGATGGGAGAGCTATGATAGCTGTGAGAAGTGACGTATACTCCTCGATTGGAGTAGAGGTAGTTTGGAATAAGATATGTGGCCAGTGGATGATGGGAGAGCTATGATAGCTGTGAGAAGTGACGTATACTCCTCGAATGGAGTAGAGGTAGTTTGGAATAAGATATGTGGCCAGTGGATGATGGGAGAGCTATGATAGCTGTGAGAAGTGACGTATACTCCTCGATTGGAGTAGAGGTAGTTTGAAATAAGATATGTGGCCAGTGGATGATGGGAGAGCTATGATAGCTGTGAGAAGTGACGTATACTCCTCAATTGGAGTAGAGGTAGTTTGGAATAAGATATGTGGCCAGTGGATGATGGGAGTCCTATGATAGCTGTGAGAAGTGACGTATACTCCTCAATTGAAGTAGAGGTAGTTTGGAATAAGATATGTGGCCAGTGGATGATGGGAGAGCTATGATAGCTGTGAGAAGTGACGTATACTCCTCAATTGGAGTAGAGGTAGTTTGGAATAAGATATGTGGCCAGTGGATGATGGGAGTCCTATGATAGCTGTGAGAAGTGACGTATACTCCTCGATTGGAGTAGAGGTAGTTTGGAATAAGATATGTGGCCAGTGGATGATGGGAGAGCTATGATAGCTGTGAGAAGTGACGTATACTCCTCGATTGGAGTAGAGGTAGTTTGGAATAAGATATGTGGCCAGTGGATGATGGGAGAGCTATGATAGCTGTGAGAAGTGACGTATACTCCTCGATTGGAGTAGAGGTAGTTTGGAATACGATATGTGGCCAGTGGATGATGGGAGAGCTATGATAGCTGTGAGAAGTGACGTATACTCCTCGATTGGAGTAGAGGTAGTTTGGAATAAGATATGTGGCCAGTGGATGATGGGAGAGCTATGATAGCTGTGAGAAGTGACGTATACTCCTCGATTGGAGTAGAGGTAGTTTGGAATAAGATATGTGGCCAGTCGATGATGGGAGTCCTATGATAGCTGTGAGAAGTGACGTATACTCCTCGATTGGAGTAGAGGTAGTTTGGAATAAGATATGTGGCCAGTGGATGATGGGAGAGCTATGATAGCTGTGAGAAGTGACGTATACTCCTCGATTGGAGTAGAGGTAGTTTGGAATAAGATATGTGGCCAGTGGATGATGGGAGAGCTATGATAGCTGTGAGAAGTGACGTATACTCCTCGATTGGAGTAGAGGTAGTTTGGAATAAGATATGTGGCCAGTGGATGATGGGAGAGCTATGATAGCTGTGAGAAGTGACGTATACTCCTCGATTGGAGTAGAGGTAGTTTGGAATAAGATATGTGGCCAGTGGATGATGGGAGAGCTATGATAGCTGTGAGAAGTGACGTATACTCCTCGATTGGAGTAGAGGTAGTTTGGAATAAGATATGTGGCCAGTGGATGATGGGAGAGCTATGATAGCTGTGAGAAGTGACGTATACTCCTCGATTGGAGTAGAGGTAGTTTGGAATAAGATATGTGGCCAGTGGATGATGGGAGAGCTATGATAGCTGTGAGAAGTGACGTATACTCCTCGATTGGAGTAGAGGTAGTTTGGAATAAGATATGTGGCCAGTGGATGATGGGAGAGCTATGATAGCTGTGAGAAGTGACGTATACTCCTCGATTGGAGTAGAGGTAGTTTGGAATAAGATATGTGGCCAGTGGATGATGGGAGTCCTATGATAGCTGTGAGAAGTGACGTATACTCCTCGATTGGAGTAGAGGTAGTTTGGAATAAGATATGTGGCCAGTGGATGATGGGAGTCCTATGATAGCTGTGAGAAGTGACGTATACTCCTCGATTGGAGTAGAGGTAGTTTGGAATAAGATATGTGGCCAGTGGACGATGGGAGTCCTATGATAGCTGTGAGAAGTGTCGTATACTCCTCTTTCCTATTAGACTCTAGTGTGGTCGAAGGAAGGTTATGGAAAAGGGTACAGGAAATATACTAAAGCAGATGGTGAGGTATTTCTACAAGGATCACTCTAACGATCTCATAGTCTTTTCAAATTTACTCAATGAATATATGACGATTGGGAAGAGTAGTGGGTAGAGTGCTGTTTATAAAGCTCAGAGAAAGGAAATTTGCTTATTAATACTTTCCGTGATGTCCTCCTCGGCTTTATTAGAGAAAGTAGCGAGTTTTTGTTTATTTATTTTAATGAGTATATTCCAGACTAAGTAGGTAGAATCTTATTAAGTTAGTCATGCGATTACACAACAATTTCCCTAAAATACTCTACATAAATACAAAATAAACCACAATTGTCCTCTTTTATATTTGTAATGAATGACTCAATTATTAATTTTGTTCTTTATTGAACTACAACTTCAAGAATTTTTTTGTTTACATCACATGTTCCTGAATAGTTACATGTTATCTACTGAGTTTTGTGGCATGAAAGTAATAAAGAAAAAAACGGAACAGGCAAATTAATAAGTCTGTCACAAATTTTCGTAATCATCGGAGGCACAGCAAAAATGAATATTGCTAACTAATATAAACATACTGTATCATTTTTTTATTTTTGTGTGTCAAATCAGCCAGATTTGGAGTGATAAACATGAATAGTGTAGATGGTAAACATAGTATCACTGTTAGGACTGTCCAGAAATGGTTAAACAAGTTTTAAGTTGGAGAAGCAGAATTTCTGACGAGCCCGGTTCATGATATTGATGTTCTTAAAAATCATTAGGAGTCAGAGCCACAATTAGGAGCGGATCAGAAAGAGTGGATTCATCTCTTGGATCAAAAACCGCCTGTGAATGGTGAATGTAAAAAAAAAAAAAGAAAAGAAAAAAAAAGTAGTTTATCATGATAAACGTTATTCATATGGCCAAAGTGCTCAAAAGAATTGTTCTGAGAAAATAACTTAGAATTGAGTAGTTGATGAAATACAGATAAAGGCATAAAAATAATGAAATAAGATAATTGTTTCTTACTCTCGATTTGTCCATATCGTGTCTGCTTGAGCAATCAACTGCCTCCCACTTTCTGTTTTCATGTACACACAATCTCCAGGTTTAATTACACAACTAGGAGCGTTGATTTGTTCGTAAAATGTAAGGCCTTCTTCATTCGGAGGACCAAGAGGAACATTCTAAAAGTACAAAAAGTAATTGTTAGAATTAATAGAAACTCTCTATTGGAATGAGTTATACTAAATGGTAAGAAATAATAAAACTAGGGTTATCTCTCTTTGAAGTATTTATAACAATAGCCTATAAACTAAGGTTATCTCTCTTTGAAGTATTTATAACAATAGCCTATAAACTAGGGTTATCTCTCTTTGAAGTATTTATAACAATAGCCTATAAACTAGGGTTATCTCTCCTTGAAGTATTTATAACAATAGCCTATAAACTAGGGTTATCTCTCCTTGAAGTATTTATAACAATAGCCTATAAACTAGGACTATCTCTCTTTGAAGTATTTATAACAATAGCCTATAAACTAGGGTTATCTCTCCTTGAAGTATTTATAACAATAGCCTATAAATTATTCAAAGCTATTAGAGAAATCATTAGCTATAAACCAGTGAATATAAATCCTCGGTTTATTGCAAACATTCATCAATATTTGGAGATCCGATCATTAGCATCCATTTTAAAAATTATTTCCATTTTAAAATAGCTTTGCAGAGGTTTTAAATAAATATACAAATAATTAAGTTGGAGCCCGTGTCAGTACAAACAATATTAATTGTATACAAAATTCAATTTCAACCAAGAGGCTATGATTTATAAATATAAAAAAAATAAACAAATTTACTAATCGAAAAATGTGTATATTCTTATGATCTATAAGTTAGAAACAGTTTCATCCTTTCTCCAATAAATGCACTAAAAGAAGATTTTTCAAATTTCATCTTAAGCTAAAACTAAAAGTAGGACTTGAATATAAGACTTTATTTTAAAAGAAAATCTTGCCAAATTATGAAGAATTAACAAAGAACATTTTCTTACTTGCAAGCCAATATATATGAATTGTTCATTTATTATACAGGGGGCGAGGTTAGCTCAGTGGTGGAGCACTGGACTAATAAGTTGGAGGCCTGAGTTCAAATCCCGAGCAAGCACTAAAGATTTTTTCTTCTAGAGTCTTCGTTCATGGGTTGGATTCGGCCTCCCTGACCGTCCCTAGGCCGACCCAGCCTTTAATTAATTTAATAATGGGTACCTTAGGTGCTAATGACTCTAGCAGTCGAAGCAACCAAGGGGAAAATCAGGTGGCCAGGGCATAGTACTGACCATACTATCCCCCTAGTGTGCCGTTTGGTCATGAATCAGATACCTCTATAGTATCTGCCACTCAGGGTCCTCGTGGCCTGTTACGGGACTGATTTTTTTTTTTTTTTTTTTTTTCATGTACTATACATTACTAGTGTATAATTACATGAAAGGAAATTACTATTTTTCTTAATAGGAGTAAAATTACTATTTCTTTAATTATTTAAATTTATAATTTTTTATAATGAAGAGATGTATAAGAATCCATGATTAATATTAAAGTGACTTAGCAAGTTATAATTTATAAAAAATATATATACTTTTTTTAATCAACTTATTTTATTGGGGTGTATATGTGTGAAATATATCTATTACTTGGTATCATTGGGGGAGGCAACAATCATGATTTTAGAATTAACTCAGTTGTTGAGCGATTGGCTAGAAAAACAATCCTTAACATAAAGAAGTGATTATTATATTATTATTCAAACTGGGGTAAATCAGTTATCTGAAGAAGTGAATAGTGACTAGATTTTGCAAACCTTTAAAAGTTTATTTCTTCATCAGCTTTACGATAAATATTTTTAATATAAAATTTAATAATTTTAGGAAAATTGTTTTTATTTTTTAATGATAATCATTTTCTTACAATGTTAATATTCCATTCCCACTATGGGGTGGCGGCTTTTATTTAGAAAAAAGAAAAGGCATCAGCCCTGTCCTGGCTAGAAAAGTGTGGTAACCTACAGATTTGTTTAAAGACATTAAGTGGGAGAGAGAGAACTTCTAAACTATAAATACTCTAAGGCATTATACCAGAAGCAAAAGAACCAGAAGGGGTGTGGCCGGGGGGGGGGGGAGATAGAACTTCCTCCATATGGGCTGGAGGCAGCACATGCGCAGTAACTGCCTCTTTTCATTCAGGACACCTATAATTATCTTGCCGGTCTTAGATTTGTAGGAATAGAAAGTCTGACTCACAGGAACTGCATATCTTAGCACGGTTCCGTTCATATCCATATTGTCATTTGAAAAGCTTAGAATAGAAACAGAAAATATTTTGTTCGGCCTTTGATTTTTGTACCACATTTCATCAAAATCGGACCATTAGGGAGGCCGGAAAACCGCGAACAGACAAATAAATATATATATATATATATATATAAATATATATATATATATATATATATATATATATATATATATTTTAATGATATTTTACATTACATATTTAAAAGTTCTAAAATTAACACAGAAAATCCAAAAGACTTATGGATATGTTGAATTCATTGCTGGGATAAGCAAATATTATTTGTTATATTTGTCTAGCAGTCGATACAGGTAGCATTGGATACCGGTAGGACGCTCCCGCCATGAAAGTTCGTTCAGTCTGTTCAGTTAAAATGGAAGAGCTAGTCTCATACGTGCAGTTCAGTGTAATGGAAGATACAGTCACATACAGTTGAGTTCAGTTAAAAAGAAGATCCAGTCTCATACGGTAGTGCAGTTCAAAAGACGCTACAGCCATTCCTAATGCAGCTCTAGTTCAGTGCACAGCTAGTCTCATATGGTCATCACTTTTCATGAAGCCTAGTCTCAGTCTGTTAATGGAGATACAGTTGTAAAGAAGATCCTGTCCTATGCAGTTAATACCAAGCAGGCTTTATATCAGGTAATGCTTGTTTATCTATATGCCTGGATGTAGCTTATCCATGAGGTTTTTTGTTTTTTATTAATTAAAATTATCTTTGTTTTACATTACTGGACTCGAACCCGACACCTGAGATAAAGAGTTTTTAAAATTAAATATTATTAAATTTTTAAATTTAAATATTATACATTTTGTCGACCCAATGTGGCGCAATTCTCTAATTCAAATATTTTAATTAATTCTTTTTATTTAAATTATAACATTTTGGCACATCAACGTGTGGCTATTATACATTTTTTATTTTATTATAACAATATTGCTATAATTAAAATAAAAATTTTATTATTAATAAAATTATTTACGTTACGCCTCTACGTTGGGAGCCAAAATGTATAATATTTTTATTAAAAGAATTATTTAAAATATTTTTAAATTAAAGAATTGCGCCACGTTGGGTCGACAAAATGTATAATATTTAATTTTAAAAACTCTTATCTCAGGGGTCGGGTTAGAGTCCAGTAAAGTAAAACAGAAATAACTTTAAATAATAAAAAACTCATGGATAAGCTACATCCAGGCATACGGATAAACAAGCATTACCCGATATAAAGCCAGCTTGGTATTAACTGCATAGGACAGGATCTTCTTTACAACTGTATCTTCATTAGCAGATTGAGCCTAGGCTTCATGAAAAGTGATGACCATATGAGACTAGCTGTGCACTGAACTAGAGCTGCATTAGGAATGACTGTAGCTTCTTTTGAACTGCACTACCGTATGAGACTGGATCTTCTTTTTTACTGAACTCAACTGTATGTGACTGTATCTTCCATTACACTCAACTGCTTTTAACAGACTGACATGTATGTGACTGTTTCCTCCATTACAACTCAACAGACTGAACATATGAGACTGTATCTTCCATTCCACTAAACCGCTTGTAACAGACTGAACTAACTTTCATGGTGGGAGCCTCCTACCGGTATCCAATGCTACCTGTATAGACTGCTAGACAAAAATAACAAATAATATTTGTTTATCCCAATGAATTCAACATATCAATGAGCTTTTTGAATTTTCAGAATTTTCTGTGTAAATATTTAAAACTTTTAAATATGTAATGTAAAATATCATTACAATATATATATATATATATATATATATATATATATATATATATATATATGTATATATATATATATATGTATATATATATATATATATATATGTATATATATATATATATATATATATATATATATATATATATATATATGTATATATATATATATATGTATATATATATATATATATATATGTATATATATATATATATATATATATATATATATATATATATATATACAAATTTGAACCACCGATATTTTCGGTCTCTAGGGGTTCTGAAACGCAAAATTTTCTAGTCGGCACTTCCGGATTGTTTCATGAGATCAAGCTTATAATTTTTCATTGTTATCCTCACCAAGCGGATAAGGGGTTCCTCCCTATGAAGGGAGGGAGGAACCCCGCTAAAAAATTATAGACATTCTAAAATGTATGTTCGGTGTTAGTATTTTGTTGCTGGGATCATATTTTTGGATGGAATGGCATTTTTCTCTAGCGGTGGTACTCCTCCTCACTTCTTCCTGGAATATTTCGCTAGATTTTGTGTTTAAACTTTAACTTCTATCTGAGTACTGTATAGTAAGGTTTCATGACACTGGGGCGCACCGGACCTTCCCTGGAGAGCAGTACTTATAGCTAACGATACATATAGAAAAGCTTCGCCTCCTAGCCCAACTCAGGTCATCCAACACCAAGAATACCTAAATATACATCAAAGGCAATAGCTACGTCTTTAACACAGATCAAACATGCCCATTATGCAACACAGCAGAAAATACAATAGAACACCTACTTACTGAATGCAGGATTCTCAAACCACTCACAATTACCGTCACCAAAGATCAAGAATTACCATCTACCCAACTTGTTGATGTCTCATTCCCCAACACCCAAGACCAGTTAATGCCTTTAGTCACCAGACCCTTCGATGTCTGCAAGCTAGGAAGACTCTTCTAGGCTGAAATTAGTGCCAACCTTCAAAGTGCTCTCTTTAAAGACACCTACTTTTCATGCATACTTTTTATTATTTATTATTATTTTACAAGCATCATGTATTATTTGTTTTCACATAAAAAGATTTTTGTTATTTTAATGTTATGTATTATTTTTATTTGTTGTATTACTATGGAAAGTGAAATTTAATTTTAAGTACCAACTCCTTGCTGTAAGTTTTTTACTTAAAAGCAATAAACATATTCATTCATTCATTCATTTCGCTAGATTTCTCTTTTTCTTCATCAGCTTCATGAAATTTTTTTCTATTTGTGCTCCTTATCTACTCTCTAGCTGCAGTATCGCTGGGCCAATGATGTTGAAGCTCCTTGGTGTTAGTTGGGAAAGTGTCTGTTAGTAGCGCTGATGGTACTGCATCTCTTTATTCCTCGCCGTAAGGTTTTATATGTTCAATGTTAATTTAAAATATATATATATATATATATATATATATATATATATATATATATATATATATTGTAATGATATATTACATTCTTGAAAATATTTTTAAATTCAAATAACCATCGATATTTTGAAAAGCCCGCGCAAATCACAAACCAGATATACAAATAACATCGTATTATATACGATCAAAATTAATAATATTTTTGGACAATACTGTTATACAATATATCCATATTAAATGTACATCCAGATAACAATAAATTAATTATTTGTATTACAAAAAACATAATTGTTATCTTTATATATAATCCGGCAAACTGCGGAAGTTGAGAAGCAGGGACGCTAAACTTTCCCGCTTTCTCGAATGAAGCGTCATTCTAGTCCCAGCAGCGATAGAGAGAAGGCGTCAGTCGAATTCCCGCATTCATGGACTGAGGAACTGGGGTCCGTCCTCAGTTAATTACAGCATTCTATTCTCAGCGTTGGTCGAAGGCGGACCTCTCCTCCAAGGAATACCAAGTGAATTGAGGTTTTGTTGGAAGCGGATTGATTTAGAGGTAAGAATTGTTTTTTTTTTGTAGTGTCGATTATTTTATTATTGTTTGTATGTGGTTTAATATTGTTTGTATCTCAGAATTGTCTGGAGATAAATGTTATATAATTTCATTCACTCGGAACTTTAAACCCTGAGGTTAAGTCAAACTCATATAATAACTCTTATTAAAATAATTAAAATTTCTTTATTTTTTATTGTAAAAAATAATCATTACAATATATATATATATATATATATATATATATATATATTATAATTTCTATTTCCTGTTTAAGTTTTTTATTGCAAAGAATATGTAAATAATAGATTAAGCACTGCAAAAAATGATATAATGGAATTTGAAATATCATGAAAACAATGAATAAAAATGAGAGAATTACTATAAAATCTAATTCTTACAGGTTTCTGTTTTTCTTCGACCTTTTCCTGTTCTTCCAATTCTGCTATTTCTTCTTTGTGTTTTTCTACCCACAACGTGGGGCGCCATTAAATGTAATGATTATTTTTTACAATAAAAAATAAAGAAATTTTAATTATTTTAATAAGAGTTATTATATGAGTTTGACTTAACCTCAGGGTTTAAAGTTCCGAGTGAATGAAATTATATAACATTTATCTCCAGACAATTCTGAGATACAAACAATATTAAACCACATACAAACAATAATAAAATAATCGACACTACAAAAAAAAACAATTCTTACCTCTAAATCAATCCGCTTCCAACAAAACCTCAATTCACTTGGTATTCCTTGGAGGAGAGGTCCGCCTTCGACCAACGCTGAGAATAGAATGCTGTAATTAACTGAGGACGGACCCCAGTTCCTCAGTCCATGAATGCGGGAATTCGACTGACGCCTTCTCTCTATCGCTGCTGGGACTAGAATGACGCTTCATTCGAGAAAGCGGGAAAGTTTAGCGTCCCTGCTTCTCAACTTCCGCAGTTTGCCGGATTATATATAAAGATAACAATTATGTTTTTTGTAATACAAATAATTAATTTATTGTTATCTGGATGTACATTTAATATGGATATATTGTATAACAGTATTGTCCAAAAATATTATTAATTTTGATCGTATATAATACGATGTTATTTGTATATCTGGTTTGTGATTTGCGCGGGCTTTTCAAAATATCGATGGTTATTTGAATTTAAAAATATTTTCAAGAATGTAATACATCATTACATTTGCACTCCTGTCTAAAAAAAATTTAAAAAAAAATGTTTTTAGTCCGGTATAAAAAATAAATTTAAAATTGAATTTTTTAATTTGAAGTTACGGGATACGGAAATATTAATTAGATTGGTAAGCCTGTTTTTTATTCAAATTTTCAATAACTTATTTCGTTACATAATTTTTATTCATTATCATTTCTTAATTTAAATTATCATTTTTCATTCTTCATTTTTAAACATTATCATTATCAAAACTATCTTATCCTAAACTAATATGATTATTAAATTTATGATAAATTTTTAAATATTATTATTATCAATTAAATCTTATATTAATATAAATCTTATTTTCTTAAAAAAATGCTAAACTAACAAATTTTATAAAAACACACTAAACTAATAGATATTAATTTTAAATTTTTTCATGAATTTATTCCTGGTCGTTAATATTTTCTTTGCAGCAGTCCAATTTCTTTCTATAAAAGTGTTTTATTCTTTTCCTTGGAGGCCGATTTAGCTTTGAATTTTTTTCTATTCCTAGTTGTCTTTTATATTTATAAAGAATTTTTATTTTATTTCCAAATTTGACATTCAAAATCTTTAAATTATTATTATTATTAATAGTTCTATTCAGTTTCTTCATTGATATATTTCCACTTCTTTTATTATAACTCTTTTCATTTATTTTGAATTTATAGTTATCAGATAATTTTTCAATTTTATTTTGTTTCATCATTTTGTTTATAAATTTTGTACTTATTTTATTTTTGAAATTATCATTTATTAGCTTATTATTCATTATTTCATTTGTACCCTCATTATCATTGTTTAATTCAGTTAATATTTTTTCTTGAATTGTATTATCTTCATTTATTAAACAATTATAGTCATTTTTATCTTCAATCAATATTTTATCTTCTAATATTTGGTCATTACTACTATCATTAATATTTAAACTGTATTTTATAGTTTCATTTAAATTGTCATTATTTATTAATGTATCGTCATTTCCGGTATTTTTAATTAAATTTTCATTATTATTTTCATTAATCTCAATAATTTCTTTACAACTTCTATTATTTTTATTAAAAAGGTTATTTTTTTTGATTTTTCCAATTCTATCGTCTCTTTATTTTGACTTTCACCCATATTATTTAAATACGCACATAAATCGTCCAATTTTTTATTATTTTTACTTAATGTAAAAATAACATCGTCGAATTCCCGCATTCATGGAAATGTATAAAATAACATAAAACGCATTCAAATAACATAAAATAACATTTAACGCGCATTCAAATAACATAAAATGTAATGATATATTACATTCTTGAAAATATTTTTAAATTCAAATAACCATCGATATTTTGAAAAGCCCGCGCAAATCACAAACCAGATATACAAATAACATCGTATTATATACGATCAAAATTAATAATATTTTTGGACAATACTGTTATACAATATATCCATATTAAATGTACATCCAGATAACAATAAATTAATTATTTGTATTACAAAAAACATAATTGTTATCTTTATATATAATCCGGCAAACTGCGGAAGTTGAGAAGCAGGGACGCTAAACTTTCCCGCTTTCTCGAATGAAGCGTCATTCTAGTCCCAGCAGCGATAGAGAGAAGGCGTCAGTCGAATTCCCGCATTCATGGACTGAGGAACTGGGGTCCGTCCTCAGTTAATTACAGCATTCTATTCTCAGCGTTGGTCGAAGGCGGACCTCTCCTCCAAGGAATACCAAGTGAATTGAGGTTTTGTTGGAAGCGGATTGATTTAGAGGTAAGAATTGTTTTTTTTTGTAGTGTCGATTATTTTATTATTGTTTGTATGTGGTTTAATATTGTTTGTATCTCAGAATTGTCTGGAGATAAATGTTATATAATTTCATTCACTCGGAACTTTAAACCCTGAGGTTAAGTCAAACTCATATAATAACTCTTATTAAAATAATTAAAATTTCTTTATTTTTTATTGTAAAAAATAATCATTACAATATATATATATATATATATATATATATATATATATATATATATATATATATATATATATATATATATTATAATTTCTATTTCCTGTTTAAGTTTTTTATTGCAAAGAATATGTAAATAATAGATTAAGCACTGCAAAAAATGATATAATGGAATTTGAAATATCATGAAAACAATGAATAAAAATGAGAGAATTACTATAAAATCTAATTCTTACAGGTTTCTGTTTTTCTTCGACCTTTTCCTGTTCTTCCAATTCTGCTATTTCTTCTTTGTGTTTTTCTACTCTCTGCCTAAATACAGAAACTACTCTTTTAGGTTCGAGAGGTTCTTCCCTCGGGATGAGTTTATATCCCGTCATAAGGCTTGGAGGCCAGTTCTGTAACAAGTGTGACTATCAATTGGGAGGAAATAAATAAAATAAAAGTAATGCCTCCCAAAAGAATAATAATAAAATAATATTTTGACATAGAATTCTTATTAAGTCATTTAAAATACACATGAATATTAGATTAATTATCGTAACATGGAACAGAAGAATCGATATGATAATAAAACCAGAAAAGAACTAAATTTATGACAATAATTTTCAGTTATGTTTTGTTATAAGTTCTTATTATCAACTGGCATAATTTAAGAACTTAGTACATCACAAGCACAACAAAAAAGTTAACATAGACCACAGTCTGATTCCACGGAATAAAGAAGAAATTTAAGTCTTGTGTTTTCTGAAGTAATAAAGTTTTTTGTTGCATAATTAGGGCTTGCTCAAAAAGTATTCCTATTAATAAAATTCTACCTAGAACATTGTAAAGAACCATTGCTCTAAATTTCCTTTCATAAGATAGAGCAATGAGAAGAAATAAAATCACTTTCACAACTTCGCAGGAACTGCATCATCTTAGCGCGGTTCCGTTCTTATCCCTAGTCTTATTTGGAAAAATTAAAATAGAAACAGTTATTATTTTGTTTCCACCCTTCTAGAAAGGTCTTGATTTATGATCTTACCTGGATGGGTCGGCCAACCCCAGAAAGGCCCACCCATCCAGGCAGTAGAAAAAATCACAAGGTCCTCGAATCTCTTTCTAACAATAAATTGTTTTTCTATTTTACTTAACCTGCTTTATTGTCAAATACATTATCTAACTATAAGCAATTAAAAAATAACAAGGAATAAAAAGACAAAAAGAACCGTTCGAATAAACGAAATCAATTACTTCAAAGTTTAAGCACTTATTTCTCCAATTGACATCGCCTAGTCAAAACTTTCTTCAGGACCTTTTTTGTGGAGCATTTAGTAAGTTTTCGAATGGTAACCTTCCGTTTACCAAGATTCTCAACCGTTTTCGAGATATTAAGGAAAGTATACGAAGTTCCCAAAGCTTTTTCATGTCTGTTAATGAAATATTTTATTTGAACCCTTCCTTAACTCCAAACGTAACCAAAATTTCAACATAATAGTTTTAATGAAATTCAAATATGAAGAAAATGTTTCAACTGAATCCAATGATTCAAAGTACCCAAACCAAAAACGTTATTTAACAACTATTTTTCCAATTTTCTCGAAAACGGTTAAAGCTATTGCCTTAAAAATGGTTCCATTCGTTTTACTAGTCCAAGAAGCCCATAAAACGAGTACTTACAAGCATATGATGTAAGCGTAAATATTTTTTCACGCAATTTCGCTCCAAAAACCATGTTCTTCCGGTGGACGGATTCTGCTGGCTGGTTAACGAACTTGACCTTTCAAATTAGACGAAAGATTTTTGTACCAAATTTCATCAAAATCGGACCGTTATACGCTGACCTATGCCGCGAACAGACAAATATATATATATATATATATATATTTATAAATATATATATACACAAATTTGAACCACCATCATTTTCGGTCTCTAGGGGTTCTGAAACGCAAAATTTTCTAGTCGGCATTTCCGGATTGCGTTATGAGATCAACCTTATAAGCGGGGTTCCTCCCTATGGAGGGAGGGAGGAATCGCGCTAAAATGGTAAAATTATATTATTTATAAATTTTTGTCTATACTGCTTCAAAATGGTAAAATTATATTATTTATACATTTTTGTCTATACTACTGTTGAACTACAGATTCGCCAATATCAGAGAACAAATTCTATATTTAATAAGTCTTAATATCCAAGAAAAGAAATAAAATATTGGTCACAAATTGGTTTAATCTTTGGTGGAATAGTCCTTCTTTCCTGCGCGTATAAAGTCCTCTCAAATGTCCTCTACGAAAGGCTTGTTCCACACGCTGAGAGAGAGATTGGCAAATACCAGGCGGGATTTAGAAGAGGAAGGTCCACTACGGATCAGATCTTCTCCCTGAGGATGATGCTCGAAAAATGCAAAGAACACAAGATAGTTACATATCACCTTTTCCTAGACTTCAAATCAGCGTATGACAGCATCTCAAGGCCAGTACTCTATCAGGCTCTCAAGGAGATGAATATCCCCGGAAAACTGATCCGCTTGGTGAGGATGACAATGAAAAATTCATGTTGCACTGTACGCATGGGAACTGACTTGTCCCACTCATTCAACACTAATAGTGGGGTCAGACAAGGAGATGCCCTAGCATGTCTCCTTTTAGCACTTTCCTCCGAAGGAAAGTAGCTATTGAGGTTGGACTCATGACGGAATTTTTGAAAAATTTCTTCAAATCTTTATCGATCCTACCTAGTAGACACCGAAAATGACCCCTGTTAAAATTTATATATATCTATATATATATTGTAATGATCCAAAAGGGGGTGCTCTAGAAAGAGTCAGTTTCTGGCATAGCAAAGAGTAGCATTCCTATTCAAAATAAAGGCTAAGTTATATTCCATAAGTCCATCACAAATATTATCTTTTGTCAACCAATTAAATAAATAAAAGAGTAATAAAAGGGATAGCAATTGGCAGTGCTTAGTTTGGCAGTATTTATTTTTTTTAAAAAAGGCAGTGTGAAATAAAAGAGTCCAAATATCTCGGCTAGGAGCGATAAGGTATACAAGTTCCCAGGAAGATAACAATAGATGTGCTTCCAAAAATGCACTTTGAACATCGAGGTGGCGATCGCTGAAGACAAACACCCTTGGTGTGGTGGGAGTAACGCCTCTATAAAAAGGGCCTTCCCCCACCACTCGTTCTCATTTCAGCGCCAGCCAAGGGCCAGAGCAGCCCCATTCATGCACCAGAGGCAGAGGACACACGGTCTCGCTGCAGAACCAGATGGTCAGCCGACACCAAGCTCACTTCACCTGGACATGATGGCCAGACACCACTCCAAGATTTAGCAGCCGACCATCATTCTCCTCAACATAACTACAAGCAGTCTGCCTCTTCACTTCCAGAACATCATCCGTAAAATAAGCTGAGTATAACTCACTCACTGCAAATCTTCAATTAAAATTTAAAAGCTATCTAAAATTTAATAATGGACAATATTTATCTTTTAATATATAAATTAATATTTTAATCATGTACTAACATTTCTTAAATAACCCAACATTGATACTATTATGTGAGTCAAGCAATTTTTCTTTTTTATATCACAGCCATGCCAAATCTTAAATTATATCTTTTATTCAATATAAGTCAATTAATTCCAACTCTATTTTATTTATAATGAACCTTTCTCCTGGTATTTAATATGGTCTCAACACAAAAAAAAGGACAGATGGTAAGAAGTGGTTCTAATTATATATTTCTCATGCTTTTCTTTCAGGAAATTTATTAAATTAATTTAATTATTCAAATGGCTTTATTCATAAATCCGTATGTGGTGAGTTTGGTAATTTTAAATGAACCCTGAGATATAATGAAATTATATCAAAACATATCAAATCAACTTTTCCTATAATAACTTTTTTATTCTTTTCTTCTCCTAATATAATTTAAAATTCTTTTCTCTCCCCGCCCCCCTGAAACACCACAATATATATAAATATATATATATATATATATATATATATGTGTGTGTGAGTGTCTGTTAACACGATAGCGGCCAGAGTTTTTGTTTTTTCGTCACAAAGCTTGGTATATAGCATTCAATTAGCAAACGATTGAACGAGTTCGTTAACCACCAAAGTCGGTCCACCGGAAGGGGGGGTTTACCCCGAACCTAAAACACTAATTTGACCATGTCAGTCGTAATATTTGTTATATTTCAACAAAAGTTGGTATTCGAAGTGGTAATATAGAGAGAAAAGTGAGATATAAAAATGAACTAAATCGGTTCATTAGGAGGGGGGGTTTACTCCGGACCCACAATACCAATTCGCCACTACCAGCCGTGATTTTTGGTATATTTCGACGAAACTCGGTATTCGTAGTGGTAATCTACAGGTAAATATGTGTTTTAAAAATAAACTAACTCGGTTCATTAGGAGGGGGGGGGGGTTTACTCCGGACCCAAATTACTAATATACTCATACCCGTCGTAATTTCTGCTGTATTGTAACGAAACACGGTATAAGTCGTGGGTAACTCATGAGAAAGAAGTGTTGTAAAAATGAGCTGAATCGGTCAATCGGAAAGGGGGGGTTTACTTCATAATATATTTCAATAGAAAAGCCCGCCAGACGTAGGTTCACAAAGCCGCCGCAAGGAGCGCTTTCTACCACTAGAGGGACCTGTATCCTGTTCCTGCGTTAGATCAAAATACGATAATATGAGGTTTTTTGTATTTATTACGTAGGTACCATGTGTAACATAACTCAGGAAGCAAATTAATAATTGAACAGTTTCTCATTACAAAATTAAAAGAGAACTATTCATGTTTTTATTTTATTTATGTAGGCTATTTTAAGCAAATTGTTCTGGAAAGCAGTCTACACTACACAAATTCTGAGGATAGTGCTTAGTTATGCAGCTCCTGCGTGATGGCCTTTTTCAGCCGAGAAAGCAGTGCGCCGCTCTGGTATTCAGCTAGGCGTCACCCTCTTTAACAGCACGGTCCAGCTCTTATGATACGCGGATGACTTCGACATTGTGGCCAGGTCGGAGCGGTCCCTGAAAGAGGCATTCCTCACTCTCGAGACAGAAGCTAAGCTTCTTGGCCTAAATGTCAATGAAGAGAAGACAAAGTACTTAAGAGTTGAAGGCATTGAAGCAGGCCCCAGAAAGTTTGAAGTTGGACCGTATAAGTTTGAGAGGGTGAGCAGCTTTGTATGCCTGGGGACTGAGGTTAACACAGTGAATGACATCACCCAGGAGATCAACAGGAGAATTGCGGCGGCAAACCGATGCTTCTTTGAGCTCTCCAGACACTTCAGAGGCCGATATCTCTCTAGCGGGACCAAGATCAATCCGTATAAAACATTGGTCCGGCCAGTCTTAACTTATGGGTCGGAAGCTTGGGCCACAACTAAAGCAGACGAATCAAGAATCTTGGCTTTTGAAAGAACTATACTTAGATGGATCTTTGGTCTGGTTAGAGATGGAGATGCATGGAGGAGACGGAAGAATGCAGAATTGTATCGGTTCTATGGTGATATAGATGCTGCAAAATTCATTAAGATAGGTAGGCTTCACTGGGCTGGCCATGTTCTAAGAATGGGGGATGGCGAATCAACTAAAAAGATGTTGACCGATAGGATGTTTGAAAAACGGAGAGTTGGCAGGCCAAATGTGAGATGGGAAGGTGTCGTCAACCGAGATGCACGAGACCTGCTGGGAGCCCGAAACTGGAAAGCTGCTGCACAGGACCGAGCCACGTGGCGGAGGCTTTTAGAGGCGGCCCAGAATCGCTTTAAGAGGCGGGCCAGTTGCGCTGGATATGATGATGATGGTCACGAATTGGTGGGATCTGGAGATTCTACTAAAAATGTTTTTAATAATCAAATGTAAATGAATAACTAATCTTTAGAATGAATAAAAATACCTTTATTTTTTTAAACGCCCTCTGCCTCGATGAATATCGAGACTCGCATACATAAATATCTTTCTCTGCAACACCTTCGGGTTTAGATCTGAAGTAATCCTTAACAGACAAAACACAACATCTTCCCAGTACTTGATTCAACGGTATTGCTACGTTTTGATCAGTTTTAAAAACTTCCTAAAAATAAATTAAAGTTTCACATAGCTAAAAATCCTATGCAAACTAAATTCAATTCAAATAGGAAACTCAAAAAATAAATGTTAATTACTTTTTCTAAAAATTTCCTAGTTGTAACATGATAAGTCTCATTCGGTCGGTAATACTGATTACCGTAGAGCATTTGCTGGCCTTCTTGATTCGTCCATAACCTCTGGATATTGAGGATGATCGGATCCATGCCTCTTTCTTTCCCTTCAGCGTAGACGAAATCTCCTATCCTATAAACTTGTTGGTTATATGATAGCGCATTATCAGCTACACCTGCAAGGCTACCAGGTTCTTCCTGAAACAAACATTTTGATTCAGTAACTCTTAATTTGATTATTTAATAGGGTACTTAATCTATCATAGAATAATAGAGGAGCAGACGTAATCCATCCAGAAGAAAATACTCCCAGGCAAAACAAGCGATTCTTTATCAAGGTGAATTAGAAAAACATCCGACTCGTAGGAACTGTGTCATCTTGGCGCGTTTCTCTATTCTTATTTCTAGTGGCATTTGGAAAACTTGGAATAACTTTAAAAGCACAAGAACTTCAAAACTAACAATGAATTATTTCACATTATCAATAATCAAAATTAAACCTAAAACAATAATTGTGATAATTAATTAGTTGAGCAAACCTTGATGATAATAGGTTTGACATCTTCATCGTCAGGTTCATGAGCTTGCTTTACTTGTCTTTCTGCATTTACAGCATTAGACAGATCAAGAAGGGTGTAATTAAGGGCTGGCGAGTGCAACAGGTCTCCATTTCGACAAAGTTCATCTCTGAAAAGATATTTAAATTAAATACTCGTTTGGTTTCAATGATAAAACATGATTAATCTTTTTTAAATGTTATTACTAGAGCCAAATTATCTTGGGAGGCTGAGATTTGAACATAGAGCTGAAATGGAACTAATGCTTAAAAGTAACCATTCTCTCAATCCAATGCATAGAAAAATCTCTTATTTATTCCTCCCGTAGATGAGCAATTAATGTGACTGGTATTTGAAGCTCAGTAGCGTAAATCACAAGACACCCTTATAAAAAAATGGGAGGAGTTAAATAAAAAATACATTTTAAATGCACATGGTAATTATAAGAATGGGTTTGAAGGTAAGTGATTTGCGAAATGATTTGCCCTAACTGTAAATAAAAATTAAAAAAATTATTTAATGTGATGGGATAGGAATCTTGTAGATTGTACAGTGGTAAGCCTCATCTTGGTTTTAAACATTCATATCAAGGATGACTGATGGTATTACATTTTATTTTAATTTATTATGATTATGCTGACTTCACCTCTGCCTTATAAAGTACGACTGAAGTTCAACAGAATCTTCAAAGACCTGAGAATCGCTCCTTGACAATGTTCTACCTCGCTGTAAACATGAAAAAATGTCTTCCTGAAACTGGTCAAGTCTTCTGTACTGTCCAGTATCCAACCTCCTTTTAATTAGATCCAAAGATAGAGCTCGGACTCTAAACATATTAAAAAATTGGTTAATTAATAAAAATTTAAATGAGGTTTAATCTGGTAAATACAATTTGAGTTTATTTATTACATGAAAATTATAATAAAAAAATATTACGTTAAAATTTATGGAACAAGGCATAATATTTTTAAAAATAATTTGAAAATACAGTTTGTTTCTGAATGCTATTAAGCATTTTAATTCTAAATTACTTTCAAGTAATCTCCCTTCTATGGTTTACTTGGAGAATCATGGAGAACGTCGTGAAGAGACAGCTTATTGGAAGACTAGAGAAGATAGAAGCTCGGGAATGTGGGTTACAGAAATCCCATTCTACTGTGGAGCAATTAGTACTCCTCAAATCCTACATTCAAAATACATTCTCCAATAATCAACATCCAATATCCATTTATGTTCATATAGTGAAGGCCTATGTATCGGGGAAAAATACTAGAATATTCCCTCAGAAGCGGTAAATGGCTCTACGGGCGAAGCTGACAAATACATACATATATATATATATATATATATATATATATATATATATATATATATATATATATATATCACTTCATAGCCCTCGGGCAGATCTTCTAGTGAGCTGATATATAGCTCACCATTGGGAAAGTGCTGTGTTAACTAGTGGTCAAAACCCATTCTTAACATGTATGGCGAAGCTGGGAGCTTTTTTAGAGAAGCCATCACTGAATTAAACTTAAACCAGTCCCTGGTTGGATGAGAACAAATGTATCTATACTAATAGTTTTTCTTAATTCCAGTAAGTTCCCTCAAAACCTTGAACGACCTCACCTTTTCTCATTTACTGAGTAGACACTTTAAACGAGCATGTAACACATGTGACCAATTCCAATTGATCACTAGGTAGTGCTGTAAGCCTCTGGGAAGAAATGTGAAAAAAGCTGAATAAATTATATTATAAGCCAAAATTCATTATCCTGTAACATCCTTATAATGAAAATAAAACGTTAAAAATTCCAAAAATAACTATTTCCTGGGGGGTGGGGATACACATTCTACTGGAGGCACTCTAATATCCCAAGAAGTGTTTTGTTCTTAAAGTTATGCATATTATTTTCAGCTTGATATTTTGTCAACATTGCACATACCTTGAGCATATTACATGGATATGTTCTAAATTCTCAAAGGGAAGATGAAGATTAAAAAAAGATGGCTTCTTTACACCAATGTGTTTATTCCTCTGAGCTGTTTTGGAGATTCCGTGATCTCATTTATCTCACACTTTATGATAATCATTATGTGCCAAAAGTGCTTAGTCGAATAAACTCCTTGGTGAGAAGATGGCTTTGCTTTTTCACTCTCATTACAAAGCATTTTAAAGAAGAAAAAAAAAAATAATGTTAGAAAACCTAAAAATATGTATAAAATTCTGAACTTACCGTTTTCCATCGACTTCATCATGTTCTGGAAGTTCTTGCATCGAATCTGAAAAGCATCTTCCTTCCTCGTCTTGATGATTATAAACTGAAATAAAAAGTGAAATAAGAAGTTCTTGAACCGCTGCCTGGACATCAGGAACACTTTGCTCGTCTTGTCGTAGCTGGAGTTTAGTCTGCATAACTACTTTCTGTAGAGTCAAAGCATCCTAAAAACATCAAATTCTTAAGAAATATACATTTTAAAATTAAAACTTAGCTGACCCTTTGCTCAAATATAGAAATTCTTGTAACAGGCAGAAGGTAATAACTTTCTTCCTATAATGAGAATTAAAAAATTATTTTAACTTTTACATAAAAACATGTTCTCTTATTAAAATATGGATTATATGAGTTTCTTTTAAATGCTCTAGGTATATTTTTGTATAGTTCCTTCTATTTGAGCAAGAAGTATTTCAAATAGTACACTAGTTTTCCAGTCGACTTAATATACAAACATAAACTCCTTTTTATAAGTACTAGTAAGGGAGTGTAGAGAATACTTCACTGCTGCTTGAAGACAGGAAGAGGGGATGAGACCCCATTCGGGTACTCCTGTTGGTTATTTAGGCATCTACCTCACATCCAGCAACGAGGATAGAGGATGAAGTAGTGATTTTCAACACCCATTCAGCATTGGGGAACCTAATCCTGGAAAATGGTGGTAGTCCTAGGATACAGCGGGGGAACGGGATAATATTCTCCAATTCTCCCGTTATATTTACCCTTTTAATTGTTTAATAATTATATGTAATAATAATATCCACATATCCTTTATTTTTGATCTTCACCTCAGCCAATTATATTAATGAGCTAATTACTATTCCTCATTTAAACGTTTCGGCCTCAGGGCCATCCTCATTAAACTTCTTTATAAATCCACATATATTCACCCTATTTCCACAAGGGCTTGTCATCACATTTTAAATCTATAACCTTAAATCTATGGGCTTGTCTATCTTCTATAACTAAAACTTTTTTACATTTTTAAACACTTGTGTTACCCCATGGTCACATGGTCTGGGGTAACACAAGTGTTTAAAAATGTAAAAAAGGTTTAGTTATAGAAGATAGACAAGCCCATAGATTTAAAATGTGATGACAAGCCCTTGTGGAAATAGGGTGAATATATGTGGATTTATAAAGAAGTTTAATGAGGATGGCCCTGAGGCTGAAACGTTTAAATGAGGAATAGTAATTAGCTCATTAATATAATTGGCTGAGGTGAAGATCAAAAATAAAGTATGTGTGGAAATAATTTATTCCTCAGAAAATCCTTGTGGATAATCCCTAACATGTCAATAATAATAATAATAATAATAATAATAATAATAATAATAATCACTTGAGTAGTATTAAGTAATTCTCTTTGTATTGTGTTATACTTTAGACTGATCACGACTTTTTTCTCAAAAGCCAGAAACAAAATAAACCCAGTTTAGAGAAGGATTTTGTCCTTTTTTGTCTCCTAAATTCAACCTTTATCATCAAATATTTTGTTAATAAACATACCTTGTATATTTGTGAATCAGGTTCATTGTATTTACAAGCATTATCAAACATCAATATGAAATCACTGGACAAATCATCTAAGCCATCGTAATAGCCAGATTTTAACTTCTGTGATATTTGCTCAAGATTTATTGGCCTTTTGATCACTTCATAATAATCTGGATATTCCTGAAAACAATTAAAACAAATTAATGTTCTTATCCTTATTCTTAAAATTTTAAATTGTTATATAAAGAGTGTATAGAAGGCTTTTGGTTGTTGGCTTCTTTTGTCTTGTTATTTATCAAAGCTGCTTTTGACATACCTGTCATTACTACGATAGGTTGGTACCAAAGGCTCGACATTTTGAAAAACAAACGGGAAAATAAATGATAGATAACATTATTTTTTTTCTTTTTAAATTTCCAATATTTGTCTATCGAGCACGAGTTAGTAAAACTCAGCTGAACCTTCAAGAAGATGGTTAAGTGATTGGTTATGCCGATCCGTTGAGCTTGAGGCATGCTTCAAGCTAATCACCATTCCTAATGTTATAACAAAGTCCGGCTTCGTTCATATCCCTGGGCCATTAGGTAAGGAATGGAAGCAGTTATTGTTAGGTTTATATCTTTTGTCAAAAAAAAAAAAAAAAAAAAAAAAAATTCAAAGAACAGGAAGTTTAAGGCACCACAACAGGAAATTGACAGAAATCTAAGCGAAAGTTACTTCTCCCAACATTGTAACATATGTTTCTCATTTTCTTACCTTGTTTTACTAAAATACTCATTTTACTGTTAAATAAAATTAAAAAGTGAGTTAAACAGAGATAAAAGCCCGTTCTAAAGAACAAAAAACTAAAGCTTTTGAAGTTTTAAGCACTTCTTTCCCCAATTGACATTGCCCCATCAAAAATTTCTTCAGAATCTTTTCTGTAGAGAATTTATTAAGAAAATATACGAAGATCCCAATGCTTCCTTAACTCCAATCTTAGTTTGGATGCGACATTCACCGTTTGGCGAACAGGAACCAATTCCTAACGGAAGATTTCTTCTTTGTCGAAAAATTTGGGCAACGTGGTATTTACTTAGGGTTTTACTGCACGGCTTTTTATTAGTTGGAGAGAAGAAGGTGACCGCCGTTCCATTGATTGTCTTTTTGTTTCGGGGTCATACTGGTAACACCAAGTCGATGAGATGCCAGTAACAATGGAACCCAGAAAGGTTGTATCCCTGTCACACATGTCGATCAAATAGCCAGAGGTTTCCTAACAAATCTTGCATTTGTCTAATTCTTTAATTCAAATTCTTGGCTAGAGTCATTTGCCGATCTCTTGTTAGCAACACACACACACACGTTCAGTGTTTTCTGATGTCCTGCTTGTGGATGGCCGGCCTGAACGTGGTTCGCCCTCCACAGATTCCTTACCAGCACGAAGCGTACAAACTAATCATACACACATATTCTACTCACAGTCTCCTGCACCATCTCAAGGGGTTTCTGACACTTCTTTACCCAATTTGAAGCAGAACTTAATGTTGTCGTTGCTCCATGACTCGTACTACTCGACTTACTCAATTAGACTGAATGCAATAAGGACTGCACTTGAAGCATCGAGCTATTACCGACAGAGGTCAAGTGTCCGTGCGTGTCTACTCAGGCACAGGTGCTTTAACAAATTTTGAATACCTACTAATATAGAACTACAACCATTTAGTAAAGAGTTTTCAGTGGACTTCTCAGCGTATAGAAATGTGCATTTTCATAGAAAAAGAGAGTCAGGCAAGTCCACCAAAACGTCTATTTCAACATTTTCAATATAAACATTAACTTACAACTTTTGACGGTAGTCGGAGAAAAATCTGTGAGAGCTGTCTTCCTTTTTGGTCTTTGAAATCTCTGATAGCAAGATAGAGTGTTCGCATTTTATTTGTTGTCACGGGATCTAATTTGATGACTGGAGGAGGTGCTACTTTTTTGGGCTTTAAGACCATATTTGAACTGAAAGAAAAAATACATTAGTTTCTTACAATTATTTATTAAAAATCAATTTGATAAACAAAATGAATGTTTTTTTTTTTCTATTTATTTATTTGGAATTTATAACAATGTATAAGGTACATTTCTAGTAAATTATTGCTAAAATGAATGTACTTAACAAACAATTATTCTACATCATTTTTTGTTTTGTTTCTTGGAGGAGACCGGGATTTACTGTCTTGGTACACCATTCAGTCGATTCGGATATTGAAGGACTTCACCTAGAACCCTGAGAATCCATTAGGCAAGGCCTCCAATTAGCCATTTATACTCGTGTCATTTTTCTGTTTTAAAAATTTAGCTCATTCTTTTTGATACAATTGTACACACTTGTGTCTAAACAAACACAGGAATTGAAAAGTTGCAACATGTTCTATTTTGCTGTGATGTGGCTGTCGATTTCTCAAATGGAACACATGAGCAGGTTTGGACATGCCATGCACCCTCTTCCTAGAGTTTAGTATCAATTCTCCAGACAGCTTAAGCAGGTTTCCTCATTTCTTTCATAATTTTCCTGATTTTGTCGTTTTTTTTTTTTGTTTTTTTTAAAGTCTGATGAATCTACTGGATGAACTGACTAACTTATGAAAGAAATAGAAATAGAGACTAGCTCTTTATAACAAACAATTAAAGGAATATAGTGATAATAATATGAAGGAAAATCAATGAGCTGAAGTTCTTACACAAGTGAATCAAAACTGGAACGAATTTGCAACAGAAAAGAAGGAAACTGTTAAATTTAACGATCTATTTATTGCAGTAGCGGGTTCAGATTTTCTGCTATCGCTATTTCTTTGTCATCACGACTAGAAGACGGCCTAGCCTTAAGGATTCGTGGCTAGACTCAGCCTTTAATAGCCACCTACAAAGACATGAGTCAGGAGACCAGAGCATAATACTCACCACACTATCTCCCAAGTTTAGTTATATGAGGCGATAACATTCAAAATGGGTTAAATCCATTTTGTCATCAAATTAATTTCTTTTCTACAAACTTTTTTTGGGGGAAATTCATTAAATCTCTTCAAAAATAAGGAATGAACATAATTTTGACCTTGTAAAAATTAATTTCCAAACGGAATTATACTAGATTAGACGTTTTTTGTGTCCTCTGAAAAGTTGTACGATTTGGATAAATGCTGCTTTGAAGTCGACGCCTCAATGAGACATCTACAACTCCTCTTCTCCACACTCACAGACTACTTCAGAAAAAAACATTTTCTTTTCTTGATAACGATATTTTATACATCAAAATTTATATATAGAATATTATCCTATTTTTAAATAAATCATATTAAGAAAAAGTAAATACCCCTTTGGTGTCTTTTTGTCCGATGGCCTCGAGTCATTAAGAGGTCCTAGTTCTTTTACTTTGTCCATTAAAATTTTTTCTAGTTTAATAGCATCTTCATAAATCATGGATCCCTCCTCATTAAATTTCCGACAGTTTTGGAACATCAACTGAAATGAGAAAATGTATTCACTATACTTAAGAGCAGACATCATTGCTAGGTGAAATTAAATACTAGAAATAACAAGATGAGTTTATTATGATTTGTATTTATTCTATTGATAATACCCTGAAGTCTGCAAGAATCTCTCCTTCCGACTGATATAGTTCTGCTTTTATATTAGATTCAATTGTCAGCATATCAATAGGTCTTTCAATCACTTTATAATACTCGGGGTAAAGCTTCTTCGATGGCTTCTCCATAAACATAAGCATTGGTTGTCGACCATCTTCACACTTCAAAACAAAAAAAATACATAATTCAGTAGAAAATTAAGCAAAAAAATGATGTAATTATTATATTTTTAATTGTCACTTCTCAAGGCTGAGAGCCCATAAATAACACAGCCACACAAAAAATAAAAAAGATCTGGCCTAGAGAGCAGACCATGTTTACTATATGTTTTCAGGGTTGCTGAATTTGAATCCGGGCTCAGAAAAACACCAGCATTTCTAGATTAAGCCTACCCCCCCCCCATCTCATAATCTAGGCTATTTTACACTGCAATCTTATTATTGGAGTCATTAATCAAAATAAACTACTTCTTCCCATGGGAGTATATAAGGGGGGGGGCTGCAGCCCCCCAAATTTTGATTTGATGGTAAAAATGTGTCATAAAACCCCTAAAAATAAACTAAATAAGATCACTTGGTTCATAAAAATATTTTATTTAGGTGTAATAGCGTTTTAGTTGCCTAAAACTATTCCAAGTTCTAAATTGTTATTATTCCATACACCGGAAATGGTACCAGCCCCCCTGTGTTTGATTAGAGCTAAGTCTCAATTGGAGTAAATTAAATAAACATCCTAAAATAAATTAATTGAGCCTTCATGTATGAACTATTTTTTTATAAAGTTGCCTATATGTTAATTGAAGTGTACTCTACGCTTTGGAAAAAGATTTGACCCTCCAAGCGGTACTCGTTTTCGAAATATTGAGCCTCAAAGATTCACTTTTTAACAGAAGAGGAAATCATCACATTTTCTTCAAATCTAATGTCTAGAGTTATGAATAAGAATTGGTATTTATTCTTGAATGTGCAGAAAGACTATAAATACAAATAAATATCACCAAGGAACAAAGACTGTGATAAGAGTCATGACCGTTGTTATAGCGGAAGGTTTGCCTACGTTCGACTATGCCCTACTTTACTTCTTTAGGCTCTTCAAGAGGCATCCGAGCCTGCAAAACATCTTCAGCCATTATAATAAAAAATAAATAATGACGATGGTGCTCATTTTGAATTTTATTTATCGAGACGATTGTATTATTTTTGGCTTTTGTTTATGGACTTTTTACCTACACAAGAAAATCTAGTAGAGATTTTTGGTCACTATTAATATTGATCTATCTCTAAGGGGATCTCCCCGTGTTCAAGTGACTAATGTCTTAGATTCTGATGTGGGAGGCTGGGGATCGAGTCCCTCCAGCGGCCATACATACACACACGCACACACACTCACATATATGCTTGATGTTTATTTTTTGTCGCTGGATTTTTAGATGGAACGGCATTTTTCTCCAGCGGTGGTACTCCTCCTCACTTCATCCTGGAATATTTCGATGGGTTCATCTCCATCTTCTTCAGCCAGGTTATTAATGTTTCTTCCTCGGTGGTTGTCGAGGGAACCACTGAGGGAGAAACATTAATAATCTGGTTGAAGAAGATGGAGATGAACCCATCGAAATATTCCAGGAAGAAGTGAGGAGGAGTACCACCGCTGGAGAAAAATGCCATTCCATCCAAAATAAATAAATAAATATATGTGTGTGTGTTTGTAGTGCAGCTTCTTTCTCCAGCGGTCTTGCTCCTCCTTTCTTCGCAATATTTCGCCGGATTCCTCTCCAGCTTCGTCTGGAATTCACTCATCATGTGCGGCTTCTTTCTCCAACGGTCTTGCTGAGATGAGTGGCTGCCAGACGAAGCCAGAGAGGAATCCGGCGAAATATTGCGAAGAAAGGAGGAGCAAGACCGCTGGAGAAAGAAGCCTCACTACAAACACATTTAATTCCCAGCGAAGCAGTTTAAAAGTAAACATACATATATATATATATATATATATATATATATATATATATATATATACACATAAAATATTTTATAGGGGGCATTTTCGGGATCTAGTAGGTAGGATTGTGATGAAGATTTGAAGAAATATTTTGAAAAGTTCTCTAACCTTTGAAAGAATACTTACAATATACTGCATAAGGCACTTGCAGAGAGAATAGAGCCTTTTCTTTAAAGGTATGTTGTCGAGATATTTCCCCTTTGTAAGGAGTTTATTTGTAGAATGAACAGCCTGTTGTGGTACTGGTGTACTTGTCGGCGTAGAATTTCCAGAATTTGTAGTTTTAGTTCTTTTCTGAGGGGGCTCATCAACAGAATCGTCCTCACTAGCAGAATACTGCAATAAAAGTTAAATATTTGGTTCAAAATTATTTGAGAAAATTAAAGGAATTTTATAAAAAATAAATAAAGTTTACCTGATGATCGAATTCAAGAAGCTCTTGCACCCTTTTTTGCATTATCTTTTGGAGTTTAACAGCATCCTAAAACATCGAGTTCATAAAATAATGGAAAAGCTCAATAATTTAATATAATTCATAATTGAAAGTTTTAAAGAATACTTTGTATAATTTTGAATCCGGCCGATTATATTTCTTTGCATTTTCAAACATGATGTTCATATCACCAGCTACTTCACTCACTGTTCCATACTGACCTCTCTAAAAGAAAATAAAGCAGAATTAGTTAATGGCTCAGAATATTATATGTGTTGAGATACTACAAACATTTATATACATTATACAGTTTTAATTAGTTATCTATTGCTTTTTAAAGGCAGGCACTTCAATTCTCATGTTTAATTAAATATTTGGTGTACAACTAGGCTTTATATAAGACAGCATTATTGGTATTAAATCTTATCGGATTATTTAGTAACTACATTCTTGAAAAACCTGAAAATCAGCGTAAACAACAAACTTTCTTTGTGATCAAACGAGGTCAACCTTTGTATGAAAAAAAAACAACAAAATTTACAGGAAGCGCTTCTTTCTTGCTTGAATTTGAAAAAAACGTGGAGGAAATGAAGATTGATGTGGAGGGATATAAACTGATTTAGATTCAAACCAAATCACAACTTGTTAATAATATAATAGAATAAGGCCAACATTTTAAGAGAACATTGTTATCTCTTATCAAACATCAAATGCATAAAGCACAATGATCCTGAGGATTGTGGAGAAGTAATAGCCAAAAATGCTAACCTACAAAAAAAGATAATTCAAAACACTTCTAAAAATATTAATTAAAAATTGTATTCATTTCATTTTATTTGTTATTTTCTTGAGTATTTCGATTTTCCCCATTACTTTGAACGGTTTTAACAACTTACGTCTCTATTCTAAATAATTCAAATCTCTCAATCTTTATAAATTAATGGATAAAAAAATATTAATGAAAATATCCCCATATTTAGATGTTTCTATTTGCTGTTAGAACAGCAAAAACATCCTCAGCTATCAATTGGTATTGGTATAATCTACTAATATAATACATACATCTAAAAGCATATACAATAATAATTCTATTCAAAATAATAAAACAAAGTACACATCATACCTGCAATTTTTTACTGATTTGTGCGAGAGAAATAGGATTTCGAATTTCTTTGAAATAATCAGGGTAGTATCGTTTTGAAGGAAGTTTTAAGAATGCTTCACAAAGTACCTGCCCTGAAAGAGAGAACAAAATCATTGACATGAAATACATATATTTATTTATTAAAATTTCAACGTCCATTATAATTAACTCAGAATTTTATGATGGGTTATCTACAGGTTACCACCCTTTTCTAGCCAGGATAGTGCTGATGTATTTTTTTTTTTCCAAAGAAAAGCTACCTCCCCTAGTGGGAATCGAACCCACGACGTAAGGCACGGAGTGTTAAGTGCTCACGCCTTAACACTCACAGCCACCGAGCCTCCTATTTATATTTAAATTACAGACAAATTTAAGCTTTATATATAAGAGGAGCATACAGTGGTGGGGTCACCTATTTGGCCCATTTTTTTTCTGGTGATTCTACAGCGAAAAATAGTCGACACGCGTCCGAGCATTTCGTCCAATGCACCTTAGGAGCCAAGAAATAAAATAAAATAGGTTGAAAATGCTTCACTTCATATATCATGTTTGGAAAATGATATGGACATGATTCTTTAACCAATTCATTTGTTTTATAGAGTAGATTAAAGAAAAACTACAATCGTTAAACAATAATTGATATTTTGTGAAATAAATAAAAAATATGCTCACGTTTTCAAGCAAACTAGTATTATACCTTTTTTTTACACCAAAATTAATAGCAGATTTAAAATCACAAGAAACCCTAATATTGTAAATGTCATCGAAAACAAAAAACAGTAATTTTTCCTAGTCTGGAAGAGACTAAAGATTTGTAAGTGAAAAAGTAACATGACGTATTAAAATTTATTATCTTCCCTTGAGATAATCTGATTTTTACGTCATTGAGCTCTTTCGAAAGAAGAAAGACGCCTTTTTCTAACAATATAAATGACTATTCCATTATCTCAGAAGGTACTTGTACAAAATGGTTCTGAGGATTAAAATAAAATGTAAATGTTTTTGCATATAAAATCGATCTCAGAACACGTAGAAACACTACGATTGGAAGGAAATGTGTCACATTAGGGCCTTTATCGACCCTCCAAGTTTGGTTTGAATCGGGTAAATATTCTTTGAAATATGGTCGGATTGTTGAATCTTTTACCAAATTTTAAGGGCTGGGCCTTAGCAAAATTTAAAAGATTTTATTTTAATTTTTAGAATCTTCCCAAAATTTGAATATAGGGCTTTTTTAATGTGCTTAAAACAAATATGACATCCATTTTTAAATCAAAAATGGTTTTACATACTCGACTCTATAGAACTCATTATTCTGCCAAAATATTCCAGATACCTACATTGAAAAAGTTGTCCATTATAAAAAAAAAATTGATTTAAAAGCGGATGTCAGATTTGTTTTTAGCACATTAAAAACACCTATATTCAAATTTTGGGAAGATTCTAAAAATAAATAAAAATGTATTTTAATTTTCGCTTAGAGCGGACTTTCAACAATCTGGGGATATTTCAAAGAATATTTACTATATTGAAGGATATTTCTATATAGTAGTAGTTTGGCCTACAACTTACTCCAAGTCTTACCAATTCAATATGCAGAGTACAGAACAATATCAATTCTCCTACGGATAAAAATACGCCTTCATGAACCTCTGTATAAAACTTACTGACTGGACTTTCAGCATTTTACTCAGCATACTAAATAAAATGTAGGACCAGCTTAGTTACTAGTTAACTAAAGATTTACAGAGAAAATTTACTAATGAAAATAAAAGAAGCAATTCCAGCCTTATTTTTGTTTACCCATTTAAACGAATATTTATATATATATATATATATATATATATATATATATATATATATATATATATATATAATGATGATTAGATAGTTAGCCGTCGAGGTGATAAGTAAAGATGGAATGGTTGGGATTCGGCTAAAGAAACCTCAATATGATTTTTGGTAAAAAAAAAAAAAAAAAAATCTATATTTTGGATGTTTCGGCTACTCATTGGTAGCCTTCGTCAGCTAAAATGACAAGAAAAACAGAAATTAATACAAAAAAAAGTTTATAATTGAGATAAGTAACAGAACTATAAATACAATTAATTAACTTATTATAAAAGAACAATTTGGTCTAAAATTCTTAGAATGAGTAGAATGAAAATCATAAGAAACATAACAAAAAAAAAAAAGAAGAAAAAAAGGCTATTACATTGAAGTTTATATAAGTATATAGGTATATAGGTGCTAATAGTAACAAACAGATAAGATATTACATTCCTATGGAAATGCCTGGAGGCAGAGGAAGACCAATGTTGACAGTTAAGTAACCATTGTGGAAGTGTCTAAGAAAAAAAGGAATCTACTAGGGTAAATCAAATGGAAACAAACCAGGTGGTGGGAGGTCAGATCAAAGGCCTGTTTATGACAGGAAAGGAGAGAAAGGTGTTAATGGAAGGATACACAAGGGGCATGGGAAAATACTAGGTAGGAGGTCGGGAGAGTTTTTGCGACCTCCCAAATTTCTGTTTTTCTTGTCATTTTAGCTGAGGCTACCAATGAGTAGCCGAAACATCCAAAATATAGATTTTTTTTTTTTACCAAAAATCATATTGAGGTTTCTTTAGCCGAATCCCAACCATTCCATCATGTAGAACAAAAATTTCTACATGATGAGAAAACAGTCAATAAGATGTTTTGGGACTAGAACTAATAATAAAATGGCAAAGCAACATTTTAGTGTGGTAGATATAACTTGTCACTTGGCTGTGGACGGGTTGGGGAAGGTGGAGGCACCTCTAGTCAATGATGGCCTTCCTCCTAGTTCTGTGCCTACGCAGAGAAGGGGCTAGAAGGGGTGTAGAACTAGCAACGTCGAGCCCCGTCTACGCTGTCCCCAAGTGACAAGTTATATCTATCCTGCTACAGTCCTGTAATAGGCCATAAGGGCTCAGATACTGTAGAGGCATCTGAAGGGAAATAGGGTGGTCAGACTATGCTCTGGACACCGACTGCGACCCTCAAATGACGACACTAGAACATACAATCTTCTGGTCATGTTTGAGTTTCGAATTCAGGTCCTCCAAAACGCCCTCATTCATGATCTATAGATTATGAAACATCAATATTTTCTGTTAGCACTTCCAAGATTGTACCATTGGGTAGATGTCATAAGCAGTTTCAGCTCTTCCCAAGGAGGGAGGAAAAGACAAGAAATAAGAGGATGACAAAGACAAAAATAAGAGTTATGTCTTCAATGTTTTGTTTAAGGAATTTGTTAGAGATAAGAAAATCACTGGAACATTCTTTGAAAGACTCAATAAAACTGTACATGTGATGAATCATCGGTTTTCCTAACCATATTTAATATCCATTAAAACCATTAATTCAGAATCTACTAGTCATATAAAGTCATCCAATGTTTATTAAGATGAATCAAACTACCCTACATATGATGACAAAGCAAGAAAATAAATGTGTACATTAAGAATAAAGATCCTGGTAATGAAATACCCCTGATATAATTTGTATTAAATTAAAATTTAAAAATGTGTATGATTAATAATACCTTGTGCAGTAGTAGCAGATTTGACCGATGAATAAAGCTGCCAGCACGGATTGTCAGGTTCTTCTATATCCACAACACTCCCATCTTCATCGTCATCACCGCCTCCCATTTCCTCTTCTTCAGATTTCAGGGCAGCCGTTATTGCAGAGAGCGTTTGGCCACTTCTTAGTCTTTTGTGCCTTATTCTTTCGCTCGTTTTGTTAGGAGACTGAAATTTACCTTGTTCAATTTCAACTTTTTTCACTTGAACTAACTTTCGAAGAACTTTAGCGTCCTTATAAATCTGTGAACCAGGTTCATTGAAAATTGTAGCATTTTTGGTCATTTGGATCAGATCTTTTTCCATTTCTCCTAAACTTGTATATTTGGCTTGTTGAATTTTCCTAGCTATCATTCGTAGGTCTATAGGATTGTCTATCACTTCAAAATACTTTGGGTAACGCTGAAAATCAATTTTAAAAAAATTACACCATTTCTTGGTAAATATTCCACAATTGATTGTCTAAAAAGAATCCTATGAGCTGGATGGTGGATTTTCAGCGATATAATAACGGTGAAGATATATAGATTTATTAAGACACTTACAGAGCTATTTTGAGAGTAAATCTTCAGTGCTTATAGGCTATGTCTAGATACATTAGTAATTATCTCACAGACTTTGTGAGTTAATTATGAGTCAGATATACGGGCCACTAGAGTACTTAGATGAATGCAGCCTTTAGGCTCTGATGATGAGATATCAGGAGAGGTTTCGCCAACCTCGTACAACCGACCACCGACCAGCCCATAACAATAAAAATATAAACCTCACCTTTTTGGAAGGAAGTAATTGGAAAACAGTGTTGAGAAGTCTCCCATCTTCAGAAGTACCAGTCATAACTGCAGTAAATAAATCTTCGCAATTATTCAACTCTTCATCGTAGGTCACAGAGCCTTCAGAAGTATCCTCGGTGTCTTCTATCTTCATTTTAGAATCATTTTTCTTACCCTTAAAAAAAATTAAATATGATGAAAATGCTACTTAATATATATATATATATATATATATACTAGCCGTTACCCGGCGTGCCATGCTACACCTACTTTCTGCATATAGAAAAGCCTAAAAAAATTAGAAACCAAATAAGTATTATTAAAACCTAATAACACGAATCTGTAACTGTTATGAACCCGTGGCCTCCCAACTGTGAGTCCTAGACGACTTTGACCTAACCTATAACACCCCCTTATCAAGACATACATGTATACCAAGTTTCGTAAAAATTGGTCTAACGGTATAGATTTGTATAAGGGACTAACATACAGACAGACAGCTATTAGACGTTTTTGACTTAGCCTACGACACTCCCCGGATTAAGATCTACATGTGTACCGAGTTTAGTCAAAATCGGAAGAACGGTGTGGATTTGTATAAGGGACAAACATACAGACAGACAGCTGGTAGACGTTTTTGACTTAGCCTACGACACTCCCCAGATTAAGATCTACATGTGTACCGAGTTTAGTCAAAATCGGACGAACGGTGTGGATTTGTATAAGGGACAAACATACAGACAGACAGCTGGTAGACGTTTTTGACTTAGCCTACGACACTCCCCAGATTAAGATCTACATGTGTACTGAGTTTAGTCAAAATCGGATGAACGGTGTGGATTTGTACAAGGGACAAACATACAGAGAGACAGCTGGTAGATTTTTTTGACCTAGCCTACCATTATTCCAAGTTTGGTCAAAATCGGTCAAACGGTGTAGATTTGTATAAGTATATATATATATATATATATATATATATATATATATATATATATATATATATATATATATATATATATAATTATGAGGGGAAAACAGTTAAAGTTTGAGAGGATGCGTATTTGCTAGAATTTGATATTGACCTTGAGCATCCTCCCATCCTTCACTGCAACAAGATCAACATGAAAATTAATGAAATCCGAATAACAGACAGTACGTTACGGTAGAGCATGTTCTTAATGCTAGTAGGAAGTTGTATTTGAATTAGGAAGAAAATGTCTGACATTTACAAACATTTTTTTTTTTTTTTTTTTCTTTTCATGTTTATTTAAAATCTGTACAATTATTAGTACAATAATTAATTGTGCTGGTCTAAGTATACATGTCAATGAATAGTATATGGAAGGAGCCAAACATTATCGGCACTTCCTAATTTACAAACATAGAGGAGGCCTGGTGGCCGTGAGTGTTAAGGCGTGAGCACTTATAACACTTCATGCCAAGGGTCGTGGGTTCGATTCCCACTATGTGGTGGTGGCTTTTCTTTAGAAAAAAGAAAAGGCATCAGCCATATCCTGGCTAGAAAAGGGTGGTAAACCTATAGATAACCCATCCTAAAATTCTTAGTCAATAATAATTGACATTAAAATTTAAATAATAAATTTACAAACATAGAGAGAGAGAAAGTTCAATTAAGAGACCAATTGAAGACTATAGTTTTCATTGAATATTCACGAACTCTCCTGGAAAACGGCTGTACAAAAACTCTCTAATAATAATATTCATTATCTTAATTATTATAAAAGTCTTCATAAGGCAAAACTCATTCCCTTCAACAATAATAGGTTTTATAATGAAATCATTTTATTTTAACGAAATTCAAAATAAAAAACAAGGATATATATCATTGATACAAATGCAAAGTACCGAATGTGAAAATCACCACTTTCCAGAGTGAAAAAACTTCTATTCATTATTGTGCTTTTGGACAGTGAAATAGTCGGCAGATTCGACCTTTTGACAATGGTTACTTTCCCCTTTCACTGAGTTAACTTAGATTCGAGAGTTTGCCCTACATCAGTCCAACAGCAATTAGTATAGATTGAAAATGAAAAATGCGTTTTTTCACAGTGGATACTTTGCATTTATATCGAGGATATATATAAAGACAAAGACAAGAGAAATAAATCACCTTTCCTACTTTTAGTAAATTTTTTCCTTTTGATTCATCTTCTAAAGGCTTTGGATCCTCCAATTTTGATTTTGTAGTTTGAACGAGGTCCCATAATTCACAGGCATCTTTGTATTCCTGAGACGTTCTCTGTAAACAAATTTCCAACGTGAGTGCAATATTCTCTAGTAGAACTATTTCTTTACATGTTCTTGTTAATATTTATTATTTATATCTATATAGTTAGCCATTATGGCAATAAGAAGTTTTAAAGTCTGTTTGTTAGAAATTAAAAATGCCAGGAATGATAATGGTACCTTATAGAAAGCCTTTGTATTACTAACTAGTAATTCAATGTCGGCAATGAACTCATCGACATCCTCGTATTCATCAGTCTTTAGTTTTTGTTGAACTTTAAGTAAATCTATAGGATTTGCAACGACCTGAAACGAAAAGAAAAAAAAATCTAGACCTAATAGGTATTATATTTACATTCCTTCATCAAATGAAAATAAAACAACTTTTCTATGATAGATCTAGTTCGATTCCTAGGTAGAGTTGATCTAAGTTAAGTTTGTACTTAGAGGAAGGAATTAAGTGTAGGCTCCCCCTTGGTCTGAAGCTTTAGCGATCCTCTAGCTAGAAAGATCTTTATCAACACTTTCTAGTGCTGCTTTTCTTTTTATGATTTTTCTCAATGTGTGCTCAAAGATACCAGTAAAATGGCTCGGATAAAAGAGAGAAACTAACTCTCACTGAACACACCTTTGGATGACAGCTGGATGTGAAGGCACGCAGCCCTGGCCAATAGACTGATTCTTGGGCATGACGGGTATAGCTGTTTATGTCTCCATATATAGATAGCATTCCTCACGTATTTTCTCATTTTAGACTTTTAGGAACTATCCAAAAAACAGGAGTCTGAAGATCTTGAGTTCTTCATCATTATCTCTTCCCTTGAGGAAAGTTTCTCTTCTTACAATCCCACTAGATCTGAATCAATCATACAGCGGTCCAAGCATTTAGCTTCAATTTCTCTGTGTTGAGTCGCTGATAAAGTTGAGAAGCCTCTTGTTGGACATATATGAGTTCTTCTATACTTTAGAAGTTTGGCAGCCTCGAACACTATCCAACGTTTTCTTAATGATACCAAGAAGTGGGTTATGATTGGTTAGTCTTGTTATGTCTGCTATAAAGTAAAATTGGAACTGCTATATAGGAAGACATGGAACAGTATGATACAGGATGTCTATCTTGCAACAGAACACCACCAAGACTGTAGTGGCTCGCATCTGAAGCAGCTGTAAACTCTTTTCATGAATCAAAATATTTCTTCAAAAGATCCCTCAAAATTGTTCATTATTTGATAAATTTCGAATAAATGCATTTGAGTAGTTTATCATGGAAAGAAACATTCAAATTCAGGAGTTTTTGTTGACTGGTAGGGTTTGTATCCGACCGCTGCTACCATGTAATAATACACATAACATCTCTACAAGATGCGTAGGTTGTGAACTAACCTAAGCAAGCTATAGTTACATCAACACTAGCTGGTATAACGAACGGAGAATGTAACAACTTTAGGACAAACTATTCACATCGTAGGAGTCTTCATCTGACTCCATGAAGATATAGATTTCAATTCTTCAGGAAATATTTAGAAGGATAAATGGAAAGGAATGAAATAGTTTATTTCAGAAGTTTGCTTACCTCGTAATACGCAGGTTCTTGCCTTCTCTTAGGGGCTCGGATGAAGAAATCACATAGCAAACTCCCATCATCTTTTTTATGATTTCTTATTGTATCGTACAGTTGCTGTATGATTTCAGTCTAGAAAAAGAAGAAGATTCATCACAATAAATTAAAATGATAGTTTGAATAAAAAGAGTTGAGAATCTATTCATTTGAAAAATAATCAACAATCAATTGCCTACTTAGGATTTATGCATGCAATATAGAATGGCTCTGAATGCTTTATTCCTAAAACCGAGGAGAATAGAAATACTCAGGAGCTGCGTAATCTTAGTGTCGTTCCTTCTTATCTCTAGCATCATTTGGAAATCTTACAAGAGAAATAAACTAGTATTATCAGCTTTTATCGAATATCCTTACAGATATCACCTTCAAAACAGTTTCATTCATTTTCCTACGTCACAGAATCTATAAAAAGTTACCTAGAAGCCTGCTTCACCTTTCAAATTAAACACTTTTACAAGTACTTTTGTACCAATTTCCATCAAAACCATCCATTTTTGAGCTTGTGGGAGAGCCAACAGGCATATATATATATATTGTAATGATATTTTACATTACATATTTAAAAGTTTTAAATTCGAATAACCGTTAAAGGTAAAAAAGGCGGGTAAAGACGAATACAAGGTTTGTGGAAAATAAAAAACAAATAAATTTATCTTATATTAATTTTCATCAAAAATTGAAAGTTTTAAATTAAAAAACTAACACAGAAAATTCGGAAAATCCAAAAAAGCTCATTGATATGTTGGATTCGTTGCTGGGATAAGCAAATATTATTTGTTATATTTGTCTAGCAGTCGATACAGGTAGCATTGGAGACCGGTATGACGCTCCCGCCAAGAAACAACGCCATTCCTGATGCAGCTCTAGTAGAGGCTGTTACAAGCCAGTCTGTGAAAAGGTGGCTCCAGTCTTATATGTCAGTCTGTTAAAAACAGTTCAGTTTACAAGAAGATACAGTCTCATAAGTGCAGTTCAGTGAAAAGAAGATACAGTTTTAAAGAAGATCCTCCATATGCAGTTAATACCGAGCTGGCTTTATATCAGGTAATGCTTGTTTATCTATGCCTGGATGTAACTTATCTATGAGTTTTTCTTCTTTTGTTTTGGTTTTTTATTATTTAAAATTATCTTTGTTTTACTTTACTGGACTCGAACCCGACCCCTGAGATAAAGAGTTTTTAAAATTAAATATTATAAAATTTTTATTATATTGGCTCCTAACGTAGAGGTGTACGTAAATAAATTTATTAAAAATAAAACATTTTATTTATATTATAACATTTTGGCACATCAACGTGTAGCTATATTAATTTATTTTTAATTTTTATATTATAACAATATATATATTTGAACCACTGTTATTTTTGTGATCAATAGGTGAACCTCATATGCGGGTTCCCTCTCTATGTAGGCAGGGAGGAACCGCGCTAAAATTGTGTTTTAAAAACAAAATTCATATTTTGTGAAACTGGTGGTAGAGTAACCATGACTACAGCTTGTTCGTATAAACGTAAAAGTTCAATTGCGCATGTGTAAACTTCTGAGGGAAATTTCTAATCCTTATGACCAGCCATTTGCAAAGCTGAATGAACTGTAAACAATACTCTAACCTACCTCAGTCAAGCTGAAATATTTACATTCAACTTCATATTTCAACAAATTTTAAACCTATTTATTCACATACTAAAATACGCGTATGAACGTCCCTGTGTGTGAAGAGGCTATAGTGTAAATAGTTTTTGGGATGTGGATAAGTGTGTTGAGCAGAGTCTGTCCAGTAACTAACTCGTCACTAACAACTTGTTGATTAGTTTACATGACATGATAAGGGATGTGGATAAGTGTGTTGAGTAGAGTCTGTCCAGTAACTAACTCGTCACTAACAACTTGTTGATTAGTTTACACGACATGATAAGGGATAACTCCATAGTAGAATGATGGTGGTGATGGAGAGCTTACTCGTAGCTGAGTAAATAGAATCTATTCCTATTCGCCTGTACTTGCCGTGTTTACTAATACTTGTCGGTAAAAAGGAAGCTGATTATCCTCAGCTAGCAGAGTGTAAGTAACAACCTCGTGTAACTAGGGATGATACAAGATACAGAGCATAACTCATAACAACTACAATTTCCCAATGATGGGTCGGGTCGGGTTTTCCTGGCTGTAACCGCTCCTAACTTGTGTTTAGAATTGGCATAATCCATTTATTTTTCATCATGAGTTATGATTCTGTGGAATAATCTATTAAAGTAAACACCTTCCAATTCCCTCCCTTCTAGATCAACTCCACTAGATGTAGGAGTCTTCAAACTGTCAATAGATCAACACCTAACACTTCAACCAAGTCTGATAAGGAGCGGTATCAAGCCATTCCTTAACGTCTTTCTTATGGATTTCTTTAGAACCAACAATTTGATAGAGTTAATTCATTTTTTTTTTTATTATTTTTTTTTGTAGCAATTTTACATTTCGAGTTTTATACTAAAAATCTTATTTAAAATCTTGCTTGCAACCTACTGGTTTAATAGAACAAATCGCCTAAGTAGCGGGCTCTGAAAAATCACATAAATAAATGATCACCATGAGATTGTTTGTTTGCGATGCATCGACTGCTGAGTTCGTTAGCACTATACGATCACATCTACATCACATATATTCCAATCATCACTTATAAACATTGCAAGAAACCTAAACAAATATCCTCCCTTTAAGGATTCAAAAGCTAATTCCTATCTCCAAGGTAATAGTAATTAAAAGGATCTACTCGTAAAGAACGTCTCTTCTTATATCAAGAAGAAGTCTTGATATAAAGTAAAGTGAACTCATCAACGTTCAATAGAACAGAAACAAAATAATATTTTATGAAAATCCACGACACAGTTATTATAAAAGGCTAATTTATTTTGTGGGGTAAAAATAAATAAAAAGTCACAATATGCAGTATGAGGCTAAATCTGAAAGGCTTGTGTGCAGAGACAAAGCACAAAACCTCACAATCAAATGGCGAATGCAGAAGAAAGTAAATGAATTTTTCTTTTAATTACTTCACATTAACATTTAAATTTACTATCTCCGGAATAAACTATAAAATGAAGAGAATTATCAGCAATAGTTTGTTGTATGAGCAAACAAAGTATTACTAATGCAAGAGACGTAAATTGTTCAAAGTAAAATATTTATTACCAATCAAATCAAAGCAGAGCACTTTTATTTTAATAATGTTTTAATATACATATATTTTATATAATCTTAAAATATATTAAGTACAAACTAATTGAGTAGGGTTATTAGAATTGACTACCTTCCACTAGATACTTTTCTTCAAGATGATTCACACCTCCGGAGCAATATCTAATTACCAAAGATTGTATTGGTTCATATGAAGCATAAATCCCAGCGCATAATACGTTCACATTCTTATTATTAATAACATCAAAATATTAGCTACATAACATTATGCTCGAGAATAGTTTAAGCAAGATCATTAAATTCTCCGATAAAGATTCGACTTGTGTATGAATAGCCAGCACGTTATTTTTTATTTATGTTTGTGCATCGGCTCCTGAAGCCATTAGCACGTTATTATCATAGAAAATTAGTAAGGATTGATAAAAACAGCGTATTCTATTAATCAAACAAAAAGTCTTGATAAGTGAGCCAAAATACTAAAACTAGGAAATCTACAGAATCAATGCTCCTAATTGGAATAAATATGCCAATGCTTTTTTTTTTTTTTTTTTTTTTTTTTTTTAAATATTGGATTAACTTGATTTAAATATTTTAAGGAATACACTGTATATAAATATTGCCAAATTGGTTTGTGGAGTGAAAAAAAGTGCAACATCAGATTTGAGAAAAGTTGGATAACAAAAATTAAGTTCTAAAAAAATTATTATAATTGCATGCAAACACCTCAATGCTTTTAATAATTCACCAGAATGCTGCCTACAATGTGTTTAAAAACATGTTTTTGAAACTACAAATTTTTAAGCTCCAAAGATTTTTGATAGACTTATCGCTCCCCATATCACAGCAAACAGATATTTGATACTTCAAGAGAATATAAGTACTAATATACTACAAATTCAATTATTTATATAATAGTATTTAATAGATAGTAAAAAAAAAAATTCAGAGAAATGAATCATTAAAAGTCTAATTAAAATAAAGATAAACTAGAAATTTCTAATTCTGAACTAAGATTTATTCTGTTAAGCGTCTGTATTTTATAGAAACTGTAATCTTATTAAATTAGAACAATTACATATGTAGAATATAATGTAATTAAAATGAATGATGAAGTAAGAATTAACTACATGAATGATTTAACTAAAACAGTTCTCATTTCTTTAATCAGAAGCCATAATAAATTGTTCCTGCTATTTAATCTAAAAATTATAAGTTATAGAAATAATAAAATATCTAAAAATATGTTCTCAGTCTGAGAATTAAAATTAAATTAAAAATCTCCATAAGATTATAGCCAATAGGTTAGTATCAGCTACTAGTGGTTCATTCATTTCAACTGTCTGATATGTCAACACCAAGAGTAGAGGGAGTTTCAAACAAACAAAACATTGAAGTTTAATAAAATAAATATAGAAAACTTTATTAGAGAAGTATTTACATTAAGGATTTCCATTCTAGAAGGGTTAATCAAGTTTCCTTATTAAAATGCAAGATAGGGCTCTCAGCTTTCAGCTTTCTTAATAGGCTATTCAATGATAATTATTATAACAGTAATGAAAATACAACCTTCCTCTGAAATATATTTCATTCAATGGAAAACAATTTTGAAAATTTAATATAACCTAATTAACAGTATTTTAATATTTCCCCCTCTTCAATCAAAAAGTTAACTGTGTATAGAAATTGTATTCAAAAAATCAGAATTTTGAATGATAAGGCAAATTTCATTCTATAATACCATTGTAGGGGTAGTACATTTAGATGTCCCACAATGCTTTGAAATATGAATTTTAAATAATGTCAAACGTTTTATATAATCATGGATATTATGTATCAAGATTGTCTTCTAAATGCTAGTCTTAACCAAACATTTAACTACTTAACTGATTTAATGAAGCATTTAACCTTTCCTGTCATCCTATAACCTTTTATGCTTTTGGACATTTCTAGAGCATAAATATAGATTTTCATGCTTACAATTTCATTAAATACAACCTACTGAAAGAAGGTAATTCATGTTAAAACATGATAAAGGAATTCTATCAAAAATGTTGGCACTCCCTCAAAGCAGATTTGATAAGGAGCCTGCCTGATTGTAGGAATGGAATGATTTAAAACAATTATCAGTGGTTTTTTATTTTTCTGTGTAAAATCTCCTTAGCTAACTTTTAAAAGGTTTGTAGTCATCATATCAGGTCTTGTGATAAATCAAAATACTACAATTTATTGATCAGTGCCCACATGAGACTAATTAATAAATGCAAAAATGATTGTTAAAAACTTACTGGATCCAGTTTCTTCTTCTTGCGAGAAGGTTCTGAAGTTTGTTGGGAGTCATCATCATCATCAACTCCTCTACTAGCAACTGAAGATGTTCTCCTTCTCTTGCTCATAATGAGTTTCTTAATCCAATTTATAAATTAAATAATGGATCAAAGAAGAATACTCTGCTTATTTTAATATTTCTTCAAAATTCAGTATAAAATACCCATTTCTGATGATATTAACAATTTCTACGGATTAAAGCGATACATATTCTACTTTTTACAACAACAAGGAACACTATACAGGTACGAAGCCTTTTATATTATCGTTTAAAAGCACTTGTTTTTTTACCGGTTAATCGTTAGAAAATTACTGATGTCTTTCTAGAATATAAACAACAACAACACTCGTGTGACAAACACTAAAACATGTTTTCTTTAGATTTATGAGACTTCAACGAATGTAACATAAAATTAATCTACTAAAACTAAGGTTAAACGTATCACGAACAGGTACAATATATGCTACACAACCATCTTGTTTGGTCTGACGCAGTGTTGCCAACTATCACCTGACACTCAACATTCCAACAATATATTTATTGGAATAACACAATGATCATTAACCACAATATGGAATAATTCAAGTCTTTAGCATTTAATCGATTTATCATAGATTACAATTGTTTAGAAGCCAAACAATTACTAATTATTAAAACAATTTCTACTGAGTAGGTTGGGGAGGGGTTCAAACTATAAATTTCTTTCCTTTACCAATTATTTCGTGCCTTCTGTATAATTTCCCTTACTCAGTGAATTATCAATTAATTTCTTCATTCGGTTTGTTTATCCTTGTTTCCGTGTTAATCTAAACTATTAACCCTCCTCTATAAACGTTTAAGCTTGACACTCACGCATAAACGTAGGGTTGTATCGGACCCCGTACTTAATAGAACCATTTTTCAAGTAATAATGATATTAGTAAAGATTACTATTATTGTTTGAATTGTAAAACCACCTTCTTTTAAACGGACCAAAATAATGTAGCTACATTTGCTGCGTAGCTTGTTTACGTTTACAGATCCTTATTGACACTATTGGGTTAAACAACAAGATCCACTTTGTGCCAACTGGGCATTATTAAGATGGAAAACAATAACTATTGGACAGTGTAATGTGAGGAAATCTTTCTACAATGTTATTCACATAGTCATAGGATGAAGGCAGCATTTATCGGCTCTGTTCTCGATGTATTCCTTCAGAAATACTAAACTTGATGCGTTTCAAGCATCATTCTAGACTGCCTCTATCACAGGCTCAAAAGTGGTCCGATTTTCATGAAATTTGCTACAAAAATCTTTCGTCTAATATGAAAGGTCAAGTTCGGTAACCAGCAGAATCCGTCCACCGGAGCATGGATCTTGAAGCGAAATTCTCGCAAAAAAAAAAAAAAAAAATCGGAACGCTTACGTTTTCGGGTTCATATGCATGCTGGTACTCGTTTTATAGGTTTCTTAACGTAGAAAAACTAATAAAACCATTTTTAAAGCGATATATGTAACCTTTTTCGAGAAACATCGAAACACCTACTTTTCCAAACTAATTTTTAGTTTGGATATTCAAAAACGATTAATTTAGTTGAAACTTGTTCCAGACGTTTAATATTCATCTAATCTAAGATAAATAAATTTTGGTCTCGTTTGGAGTTAAGTAAGTACTAGAAATAAAATATTTCATCAACAGGCATGAAAAGTTTGAGGATTTTCGTATACTTTCTAAAATATCTCGAAAACGGTTGGGAAATCGAGGTAAGTGGAGGGTGACCATTCGAAAGCTTACTAAATTCTCTACAAAACAGGTTCGATTGTAATTTTCGATGGGGCGATGTCAATCCGAGAAATAAGTGCTTAAAACATCAAAATTGTTAGTTTTGTTCTTTTCAACGGGGTTTTGTCACTGTTTACATAACGTTTTAATTGGTTATTGTTTTTCTAATTTCATTTAATAGTAAAATTAGTATTATTATAAAGTAAAGTATGAATATGAGAAACGTATTGGAAATAGTGTTTCCCATGGAGAATAATAATAAACATTATAATAACGGACAATTAATAATGGACATTATAATAATAAACTCGCCGTAAGTGTCGCTTTTTCTCAAACATTTCCTAGTCCTCTCTCTCTCTTTCGTGTTTTTTTATAACAATACTGACGACAAAATGTGCGTACTGTTTTCTGGCTAGAAAAGGGTGATAACTTTTAAATTTATTTATTTAAATTTTAAATTTAAATTATAACTAGCAGTTTTCAGAGGTGAAATATGTAAATATAGATCAGCTGTCGAGAATAAATAAATCATGTTCTTACTAATATAAACAAACTTTCTCTAAATTTTGTGAAGATTAAGCAATAACAATGGTTACCGTGAGTATTAAAGAATTCTTTGTATTTCCTAGTTGAATTTAGAGTTTAAATAGAGATAGTTACTAATCTACCGTACTAAACGGTCGAGCAATGTTGGAGCTAGTTAGAGTTTAAATAGAGATAAAGTTACTAATCTACCGTACTAAACGGTCGAGCAATGTTGGAGCTATTTACAGTTTAAATAGAGATAAAGTTACTAATCTACCGTACTAAACGGTCGAGCAATGTTGGAGCTAGTTAGAGTTTAAATAGAGATAAAGTTACTAATCTACCGTACTAAACGGTCGAGCAATGTTGGAGCTAGTTAGAGTTTAAATAGAGATAAAGTTACTAATCTACCGTACTATACGGTCGAGCAATGTTGGAGCTAGTTAGAGTTTAAATAGAGATAAAGTTACTAATCTACCGTACTATACGGTCGAGCAATGTTGGAGCTAGTTAGAGTTTAAATAGAGATAAAGTTACTAATCTACCGTACTAAACGGTCGAGCAATATTGGAGCTATTTAGAGTTTAAATAGAGATAAAGTTACTAATCTACCGTATTAAACGGTCGAGCAATGTTGGAGGTATTTACAGTTTAAATAGAGATAAAGTTACTAATCTACCGTACTAAACGGTCGAGCAATGTTGGAGCTATTTACAGTTTAAATAGAGATAAAGTTACTAATCTACCGTACTAAACGGTCGAGCAATGTTGGAGCTATTTACAGTTTAAATAGAGATAAAGTTACTAATCTACCGTACTATACGGTCGAGCAATGTTGGAGCTATTTAGAGTTTAAATAGAGATAAAGTTATTAATCTACCGTATTAAACGGTCGAGCAATGTTGGAGCTATTTATAGTTTAAATAGAGATAAAGTTACTAATCTACCGTACTAAACGGTCGAGCAATGTTGGAGCTAGTTAGAGTTTAAATAGAGATAAAGTTACTAATCTACCGTACTATACGGTCGAGCAATGTTGGAGCTAGTTAGAGTTTAAATAGAGATAAAGTTACTAATCTACCGTACTATACGGTCGAGCAATGTTGGAGCTAGTTAGAGTTTAAATAGAGATAAAGTTACTAATCTACCGTACTAAACGGTCGAGCAATATTGGAGCTATTTAGAGTTTAAATAGAGATAAAGTTACTAATCTACCGTATTAAACGGTCGAGCAATGTTGGAGCTATTTACAGTTTAAATAGAGATAAAGTTACTAATCTACCGTACTAAACGGTCGAGCAATGTTGGAGCTATTTACAGTTTAAATAGAGATAAAGTTACTAATCTACCGTACTAAACGGTCGAGCAATGTTGGAGCTATTTACAGTTTAAATAGAGATAAAGTTACTAATCTACCGTACTATACGGTCGAGCAATGTTGGAGCTATTTATAGTTTAAATAGAGATAAAGTTACTAATCTACCGTATTAAACGGTCGAGCAATGTTGGAGCTATTTATAGTTTAAATAGAGATAAAGTTACTAATCTACCGTATTAAACGGTCGAGCAATGTTGGAGCTATTTAAAGTTTAAATAGAGATAAAGTTACTAATCTACCGTACTATACGGTCGAGCAATGTTGGAGCTATTTAGAGTTTAAATAGAGATAAAGTTACTAATCTACCGTATTAAACGGTCGAGCAATGTTGGAGCTATTTAAAGTTTAAATAGAGATAAAGTTACTAATCTACCGTACTAAACGGTCGAGCAATATTGGAGCTATTTAGAGTTTAAATAGAGATAAAGTTACTAATCTACCGTATTAAACGGTCGAGCAATGTTGGAGCTATTTATAGTTTAAATAGAGATAAAGTTACTAATCTACCGTACTAAACGGTCGAGCAATGTTGGAGCTATTTAGAGTTTAAATAGAGATAAAGTTACTAATCTACCGTACTAAACGGTCGAGCAATGTTGGAGCTATTTATAGTTTAAATAGAGATAAAGTTACTAATCTACCGTATTAAACGGTCGAGCAATGTTGGAGCTATTTAGAGTTTAAATAGAGATAAAGTTACTAATCTACCGTACTATACGGTCGAGCAATGTTGGAGCTATTTAGAGTTTAAATAGAGTTTTAAATTCGGGTTTTCACTTATATCTCGGACCGATTTTGTTGGTTAACGAACTCATTCAATCGTTTGATGGGGAATACTACATACCAAGTTTTGTGGCGAAAAATCAAAAACTCTGGCCTGTATCGTGTAAAGGACACATATATAACTATATATGCATATGCATATATATATATATATATATATATATATATATATATATATATAAATTTTAACTTGGGTCATTTTCGGTTTCTACTAGGTAGGATCGATAAAGATTTGAAGAAATTTGTCAAAAATTCCGCCATGAGTGCAACCTCAATAGCTACTTTCCTTCGGAGGAAAGTGCTAAAAAAAATTAAGACCAATAATAATTTTTTATTCGTTTAATCAATCTGCCTCTACCCTTGTGTATCATTGGGAGTGCGGTCAATCTGCCTCTACCCTTGTGTATCATTGGGAGTGCGGTCACTCTGCCTCTACCCTTGTGTATCATTGGGTGTGCGGTCAATCTGCCTCTACCCTTGTGTATCATTGGGAGTGCGGTCAATCTGCCTCTACCCTTGTGTATCATTGGGAGTGCGGTCAATCTGCCTCTACCCTTGTGTATCATTGGGAGTGCGGTCAATCTGCCTCTACCCTTGTGTATCATTGGGAGTGCGGTCAATCTGCCTCTACCCTTGTGTATCATTGGGAGTGCGGTCAATCTGCCTCTACCCTTGTGTATCATTGGGAGTGCGGTCAATCTGCCTCTACCCTTGTGTATCATTGGGAGTGCGGTCAATCTGCCTCTACCCTTGTGTATCATTGGGAGTGCGGTCAATCTGCCTCTACCCTTGTGTATCATTGGGTGTGCGGTCAATCTGCCTCTACCCTTGTGTATCATTGGGAGTGCGGTCAATCTGCCTCTACCCTTGTGTATCATTGGGTGTGCGGTCAATCTGCCTCTACCCTTGTGTATCATTGGGAGTGCGGTCAATCTGCCTCTACCCTTGTGTATCATTGGGAGTGCGGTCAATCTGCCTCTACCCTTGTGTATCATTGGGAGTGCGGTCAATCTGCCTCTACCCTTGTGTATCATTGGGAGTGCGGTCAATCTGCCTCTACCCTTGTGTATCATTGGGAGTGCGGTCAATCTGCCTCTACCCTTGTGTATCATTGGGAGTGCGGTCATTTAAGAGTCTATGTTTTGTTGATTTTTCGAATAAACGTGTTAAGGGTTTTTGAATTGTCTGTTCGTTGTCTTGAGTATTTGTCTGCTGTGGTCATATTTGTGACAGTAAATTTAAAACATGTGTATTTATATTAAATGACTAGCTGAATACCCGCGCTTCGACAGGGCGGATAAGTAGTTATTGTATTACGTTAAAGAGTTCTTGTCCGAAAATTTGTATTTCTGATGCTGATGTAGGTAGGATTATCCTAGTAGGATATACTTGATTCCTTGTTGGCTGGCTCCGTGACTACTCGTTGTATGGTGAGTGCTTTTAGCGCGGTTCCTCCCTCCCCCATAGGGAGGAACCCCGCTTATAGGGTTGATACAATGAAACAATCCGGAAGCGCCGACTAGAAAATTTCGCGTTTCAGAACCCCTAGAGACCGAAAATAACGGTGGTTCAAATTTGTATATATATATGTATATATTTATATATATATATATATATATATATATATATATATATATATATATATTTGTCTGTTCGCTCTCTAGATAGAAGACGAATGGTCCGATTTTGATGAAATTTGGTACAAAAATCCTTCGTCCAATTTGAAAGGTCAAGTTCGTTAACCAGCAAAATCCGCCTACTGGAAGATGGCGTTTGGGGCGAAATTCGCGCAAAAAAAATCGTAACGCTTACGTTTTTGAGTTCATAAGCTTCTAAGTACTCGTTTTATATGATTCCTGGGCTAGGAAAACGAATGAAACCATTTTCAAGGCGATAGCTTTAACCGTTTTCGAGAAAATTGGAAAAATATTTTTTGAATACCGTTTTTGGTTTGGGTACTTAGAATCATGGGATTCAGTTGAAACATTTTCTGCATGTTCTACTTTCATCAAAACTAATATGTTGAAATTTTGGTTACGTTTGGAGTTAAGGAAGGGTTAGAATAAAATATTTTATTAACAGACATAAAAAGTTTTAGTAACTTTGTTTACTTTCATTAATATCTCGAAAAAGGTTGAGAATCTTGGTAAACGGAAGAATACCATTAGAAAGCTTATTAAATGCTCTAAAAAAAAGGTTCTAATGAAAGTTTTGATTAGGCGATCTCAATCGGAGAAATAAGAGCTTAAAACTTTAAAGTAATTGATTTCGCTTATTCGAACTGTTCTTTTTGACTGTTTTTTATTCCTTGTTATTTTTTAATTGCTTATTGTTGGATAGTGTATTTGAAAATAAAACAGGTTAAGAAAAATAAGAAAAACAATTTAATGTTAGAGATATGGATTTCCAAGATATATAGCTTTTCAACTGCCTAGCTTCCTTCCTAGGGAGGGTTCTTTGTCTTTGATTTTGGTACTTAGAATAATGGGATACAGTTGAAACATTTTCTGCATGTTGGAGTTTCATCAACACTAATATGTTGAAATTTTTGTTATGTTTAGAGTAAAGGAAGGGTTAGAATAAAATATTTTATTAACAGACAAAAAAAGTTTTGGTAACTTTGTATAATTTCGTTAGTATCTCGAAAACCGTTGACAATCTTGTGAAACGGAAGATTACCATTCGGAAGCTTACTAAATGCTCTACAAAAAAGGTTCTGAAGAAAGTTTTAATTAGGCGATGTTAATCGGAGAAAAAAGTGCTTAAAGCTTTAAATTAATTGATTTCGTTTATTCCAATGGTTCTTTTTGTCTGTTTTATTTCTTGTTATTTTTTAATTGCTTATAGTTGGATAATGTATTTGACAATAAAACTGGTTAAGTAAAATAACAAAAACAATTTATTGTTAGAAATATAGATTTCCAAGATTCCAAGACCTTGTCACTAGCGGGTCTGTTTCTAGTGTAGCGGACCCTTCCAGGTAAGATTGTAAATCATGACCTTTCAAGACTTTACTACTCACAGGAATGGCGTTAGTGACCTTAAGGGTTGACACGCCATCATAATAATTAATTTAAAAAAAAAAGACTGGTGGATCCAAAATAATAACTGCTTCTATTTTAATCTTTCCAAATTAGACTAGGGATATGAACGGAACCGCGCTAAGATGATGCAGTCCTGCGAGACGGACTTTTTGCTACTGTAGCTGTTCCCCAGATGGAGATTTCTGATAGTCTGGGAATGGTTATCACTGGGAAGATAAGGCTCCAGTCCTCTTGGGAACTCACTCGGTGAATCTCGGGATCAGATTGCTCAAGGAACTCACTAGTCAGGAGTTGACATCAAGCACTTTCTCAACGCTATGCTTGATGGTGGCTGGGGACCAGAAACCGTCGTAACGGGCTCAAGTCAGCAATTCATAACGCTTAGCGGTTATTTATGTCAAACTCGCTCTCCTTTATATATATATATATATATATATATATATATATATATATATATATATATATATATATAGGATATATATATATATATAGGATATATATATATATATATATATATATATATATATATATATATATCCAACTTTCACAACTGTACTCGGCGGTCCGCCCCATGTGGCGCCTTGGATAATGTACGGTAACAGCTGTTCTGTTATCGTCCTAGCAACGCATGCTGCCTAGGCTTGTCTGCTCTATCCAACTAAAAATTCAAACCCATCTAAAAATACTTAAAAATATGAATATCAAAAAATCCTTTCTTAGCGAGTGTTTACGTCATAAAGGGAGGTTCCATGCAAAATTTCAAATTTTTCTGTCAAGTGGTTTGGGCTGGGCGATGATAGGTCAGCGGGTGAGTGAGTGGTATTTGACAAATATATAGTAGATTTTTAACAATTTAAGGTAAAACTGAAGTTTAGCGTCCTCAAAACCGGTTTCTTAAACATTTTTAGCAACAACGTATTTTAATGCACTAAACACAAATACGTTAAAAAAAATTCGCTCTCAACTAGGAAAGAAGTTATTAAGCACTAAAGTTCACTGTTAGGAAGGTTATAAAAGTAGGCTTAAACATCGTATTTGTAAACATGCGCATGCATGCAACGTTGGGAAACAGAGAACTCTCATTTGAAATGCTCATAAACCATTTATTCAAAAATATTGTAAATTTTAAGGGCATCCTCACCCGTCGTCACCTGTAGCTTATGGGCAGACGTGCTATGCGTTTCCGCTCGCCCAAGAAGATATCAAAACCCTAGTCAATCCAACTCGCTAAAACTAATAGAATTCTTTGAGAGGAGATCGTTGACAGTAGATGATGCAAGGTAGGGATTGTCGGGGTTCAGTCACTGCTACTTAATATAACTACATTTTATCATAAAAATGGTTTTATTGTGCCGACGTTTCGGCTTGAACTTCAAGCCTTCATCAGGGCTGTAAAAAACAAGTAGGATGGATGTAATACTGAAATATACATACATATATATATATATATATATATATATATATATATATATATGCCTACATACACAAATACACATACATATATACATACATACATATATGGAAAAAGACAGAAACATAAAATACTAGAACATAATATATAGAAGGAGAATGTGCTCTAGAAGTGTTTGGATTATTAGGAAAACAGATCTCTTCTCCTAATGTTTTATTTTATATTATTTATTTTACAATGTTTTATTTGTGCCGAAATTATCTTTAGAGAAAACTAAACATTGCCAAGTTTAAGAATATACCTGGTTGAGGAAAGTGATATTTTAGTAACTGGATATAAGTATTTTTATTGTTGTTTTTAAAGGTCAGTTGAAGTGTATTTACTGTTATTAGTAAGTAACTATGAGGTCTTCCAAGTAATCGGGGTTTATTATTAATTCATTAATTTTAATTATATTTATGTATATAAATAACTTAATATATATATATATATGTATATATATATATATATATATATATATATATATATATATATATATATGTGCCTACGAAAAATATATTGTTATTAATTATTGGGATAATATAAGCCATGATGTATTACAGAAAGCGCGATACAAGAGATGTTTTAATGGCTGTGATCTGCCTGAAGGATACAAAGCACGACATGTTGCTAGGTGTGAAGATATTGATGTCTTCGACTGGAATAGCAAAATCACATCAAAATCACTGCAACCTCTCTTGATGACTCAGGAAATGGAACTTCGCACTAAAGGATTTTACGATGTAATTAAACACTCCAATAATGTTGAATTATGTTATAAAAAAAAAAATAAAAATAAAAAATAAAAAAGGAAAATTGAAGAAATAATATGATAAGTTAAGTTTTTTTAATGCACACTGGTAACTCTTCAAAATATGTAGCTGTAGCGGCGCACAGTGGGGCCAAACGACATATCCTGTTTCCAGGGCCGCCACATGGGGGGGGGGGGGACTGCCGGGTACTGTTGTCCTGGGCCGGGCCTCGCTAATTGGAAAAAAATGTATAGGTTTTGAGCTTGTAAAGAGAATGGGGTTTAGAAATATAGACGGGCGTAGCCTATATTTATTGGAATGGGATCTATATTTTCTTAATCTACATGAACGACAAAATAAGTGGAGTCTCAGAATAGTATATTTCATTAGGAGTCGTAATAAAACTACAATTACCGAAAGTGACCTTTGCTGCACCGATTGTCGGCTTTTATTCTCATTTCCCTCAAAACTCAAGATGAAAATAATTTTAAAATGTCCAAAGTCCTATGGCAAAGTACTAGAATTTTCATTCTGGCTCTGAGATGTGGGGACCCGTGATCTGGTCCTGGGCCCGGCTCTGAGAAGTAGGGGCTCATGATCTGGTCCTGGGCCCGGCTCTGAGAAGTAGGGGCCCATGATCTGGTCCTGGGCCCGGCTCTGAGTTGTGGGGGCCCTGCCTGTTTTAAAAAAGTCCGTCACGCAGGAGCTGCATAACTAAGCACTTTCCTCAGAATTTGGGTAGTGTAGACTGCTTTCCAGAACAATTTGCTTAAAATATCCTACATAAATAAAATAAAAACATGAATAGTTCTCTTTTAAATTTGTAATGAGTAACTGATCAATTATTAATTTGCTTCCACAGTTATGTTTACACATGGTACCTATTACACTACGTAATAAATACAAAAAACCTCATATTATCGTATTTTGATCTAACGCAGGAACAGGATACAGTCACTCTAGTGGTAGAAAGCGCTCCTTGCGGCGGCTTTGTGAACTTACGTCTGGCGGGCTTTTCTATTGAAATATATGTATTACAAATTAAACCCCCGCTTTCCGATTGACCGATTCAGCTCATTTTTACAACACTTCTTTCTCATGAGTTACCCACGACGTATACCGCGTTTCGTTACAATACAGCAGAAATTACGACCGGTATGAGTATATTAGGAATTTGGGTCCGGAGTAAACCCCCCCCCCCTCTAATGAACCGATTTAGTTTATTTTTACAACACATATTTACCTGTAGATTACCACTACGAATACCGAGTTTCGTCGAAATATACCAAAAATCACGGCTGGTGTGGCGAATTGGTATTGTGGGTCCGGAGTAAACCCCCCCCCTTCTAATGAACCGATTTAGTTCATTTTTACAACACATATTTACCTGTGGATTACCACTACGAATACCGAGTTTCGTCGAAATATACCAAAAATCACGGCTGGTAGTGGCGAATTGGTATTGTGGGTACGGAGTAAACCCCCCTTCTAATGAACCGATTTAGTTCATTTTTATATCTCCCTTTTCTCTCTATATTACCACTACGAATACCAAGTTTCGTTGATATATAACAAATATTACGGCTGACATTAGTGTTTTGGGTTCGGGGTAAACCCCCCCTTCCCGTGGAACGACTTTGGTGGTTAACGAACTCGTTCAATCGTTTGCTAATTGAATGCTATATACCAAGTTTCGTGACGAAAAAACAAAAACTCTGGCCGCTATCGTGTTAACAGACATATATATATATATATATATATATATATATATATATATATATACATATATATCTATATATATATATATATATATATATATATATATATATATATATATATATATATATATATACATATATATCTATATATATATATATATATATATATATACATATATATCTATATATATATTTTAACGGGGGTCATTTTCGGTGTCTACTAGGTAGGATCGATAAAGATTTGAAGAAATTTTTCAAAAATTCCGTCATGAGTCCAACCTCAATAGCTACTTTCCTTCGGAGGAAAGTGCTAAAAGGCTGCAGCCTCTAAATCTTAACCGATTTCAATGCATTTTTGTTTAAATGAAAGTTAATAAAATATATGGAACAACTTTGTCCAGTCAGATTTTTGTTTTTTGTATCCTTTATTTATTACATTATGTGCCAAGAAGTTAAATTCACGAAGTTTTACAATCCTTACAAACCTAAGTAATCTTCGTAATGGAAGCACATTCCCATTCCGATAGAAGTAGAATCACAACATTTATTTAAAGCATAATTTATCTTATTTAATTCATTACAATTATTAATCTTATTGTTGAATTAACATAAATTTACGTTTTGAAGATGTCAGTCTGATATTTCCCAAGTCTAATCAGGATTTGAATGTTTGATTTCAAGGATATCAGTGTTGATACTAAGTTAGATAAAAAATAAAATATTATTTTATCTTCAATTGTAAAATTTCCTGAATTATTTACACGTAATTTAATAAACAGAGGAATCAAAAATCTCGCGAGATAAAGTTGTTCTAAATTGTATTAGCTTCATTTAATAAACAGAAGAATCAAAAATCTCGCGAGATAAAGTTGTTCTAAATTGTATTAGCTTCATTTAATAAACAGAAGAATCAAAAATCTCGCGAGATAAAGTTGTTCTAAATTGTATTAGCTTCATTTAATAAACAGAGGAATCAAAAATCTCGCGAGATAAAGTTGTTCTAAATTGTATTAGCTTCATTTAATAAACAGAAGAATCAAAAATCTCGCGAGATAAAGTTGTTCTAAATTGTATTAGCTTCATTTAATAAACAGAGGAATCAAGAATCTCGCGAGATAAAGTTGTTCTAAATTGTATTAGCTTCATTTAATAAACAGAGGAATCAAGAATCTCGCGAGATAAAGTTGTTCTAAATTGTATTAGCTTCATTTAATAAACAGAGGAATCAAGAATCTCGCGAGATAAAGTTGTTCTAAATTGTATTAGCTTCATTTAATAAACAGAGGAATCAAGAATCTCGCGAGATAAAGTTGTTCTAAATTGTATTAGCTTCATTTAATAAACAGAAGAATCATAAATCTCGCGAGATAAAGTTGTTCTAAATTGTATTAGCTTCATTTAATAAACAGAAGAATCAAAAATCTCGCGAGATAAAGTTGTTCTAAATTGTATTAGCTTCATTTAATAAACAGAAGAATCAAAAATCTCGCGAGATAAAGTTGTTCTAAATTGTATTAGCTTCATTTAATAAACAGAAGAATCAAATATCTCGCGAGATAAAGTTGTTCTAAATTGTATTAGCTTCATTTAATAAACAGAAGAATCAAAAATCTCGCGAGATAAAGTTGTTCTAAATTGTATTAGCTTCATTTAATAAACAGAAGAATCAAAAATCTCGCGAGATAAAGTTGTTCTAAATTGTATTAGCTTCATTTAATAAACAGAAGAATCAAAAATCTCGCGAGATAAAGTTGTTCTAAATTGTATTAGCTTCATTTAATAAACAGAAGAATCAAAAATCTCGCGAGATAAAGTTGTTCTAAATTGTATTAGCTTCATTTAATAAACAGAGGAATCAAAAATCTCGCGAGATAAAGTTGTTCTAAATTGTATTAGCTTCATTTAATAAACAGAGGAATCAAAAATCTCGCGAGATAAAGTTGTTCTAAATTGTATTAGCTTCATTTAATAAACAGAAGAATCAAAAATCTCGCGAGATAAAGTTGTTCTAAATTGTATTAGCTTCATTTAATAAACAGAAGAATCAAAAATCTCGCGAGATAAAGTTGTTCTAAATTGTATTAGCTTCATTTAATAAACAGAAGAATCAAAAATCTCGCGAGATAAAGTTGTTCTAAATTGTATTAGCTTCATTTAATAAACAGAGGAATCAAAAATCTCGCGAGATAAAGTTGTTCTAAATTGTATTAGCTTCATTTAATAAACAGAAGAATCAAAAATCTCGCGAGATAAAGTTGTTCTAAATTGTATTAGCTTCATTTAATAAACAGAGGAATCAAAAATCTCGCGAGATAAAGTTGTTCTAAATTGTATTAGCTTCATTTAATAAACAGAAGAATCAAAAATCTCGCGAGATAAAGTTGTTCTAAATTGTATTAGCTTCATTTAATAAACAGAAGAATCAAAAATCTCGCGAGATAAAGTTGTTCTAAATTGTATTAGCTTCATTTAATAAACAGAGGAATCAAAAATCTCGCGAGATAAAGTTGTTCTAAATTGTATTAGCTTCATTTAATAAACAGAGGAATCAAAAATCTCGCGAGATAAAGTTGTTCTAAATTGTATTAGCTTCATTTAATAAACAGAAGAATCAAAAATCTCGCGAGATAAAGTTGTTCTAAATTGTATTAGCTTCATTTAATAAACAGAGGAATCAAAAATCTCGCGAGATAAAGTTGTTCTAAATTGTATTAGCTTCATTTAATAAACAGAAGAATCAAAAATCTCGCGAGATAAAGTTGTTCTAAATTGTATTAGCTTCATTTAATAAACAGAGGAATCAAAAATCTCGCGAGATAAAGTTGTTCTAAATTGTATTAGCTTCATTTAATAAACAGAGGAATCAAAAATCTCGCGAGATAAAGTTGTTCTAAATTGTATTAGCTTCATTTAATAAACAGAAGAATCAAAAATCTCGCGAGATAAAGTTGTTCTAAATTGTATTAGCTTCATTTAATAAACAGAAGAATCAAAAATCTCGCGAGATAAAGTTGTTCTAAATTGTATTAGCTTCATTTAATAAACAGAAGAATCAAAAATCTCGCGAGATAAAGTTGTTCTAAATTGTATTAGCTTCATTTAATAAACAGAGGAATCAAAAATCTCGCGAGATAAAGTTGTTCTAAATTGTATTAGCTTCATTTAATAAACAGAGGAATCAAAAATCTCGCGAGATAAAGTTGTTCTAAATTGTATTAGCTTCATTTAATAAACAGAGGAATCAAAAATCTCGCGAGATAAAGTTGTTCTAAATTGTATTAGCTTCATTTAATAAACAGAAGAATCAAAAATCTCGCGAGATAAAGTTGTTCTAAATTGTATTAGCTTCATTTAATAAACAGAGGAATCAAAAATCTCGCGAGATAAAGTTGTTCTAAATTGTATTAGCTTCATTTAATAAACAGAAGAATCAAAAATCTCGCGAGATAAAGTTGTTCTAAATTGTATTAGCTTCATTTAATAAACAGAGGAATCAAAAATCTCGCGAGATAAAGTTGTTCTAAATTGTATTAGCTTCATTTAATAAACAGAGGACTCAAAAATCTCGCGAGATAAAGTTGTTCTAAATTGTATTAGCTTCATTTAATAAACAGAAGAATCAAAAATCTCGCGAGATAAAGTTGTTCTAAATTGTATTAGCTTCATTTAATAAACAGAAGAATCAAAAATCTCGCGAGATAAAGTTGTTCTAAATTGTATTAGCTTCATTTAATAAACAGAAGAATCAAAAATCTCGCGAGATAAAGTTGTTCTAAATTGTATTAGCTTCATTTAATAAACAGAGGAATCAAAAATCTCGCGAGATAAAGTTGTTCTAAATTGTATTAGCTTCATTTAATAAACAGAGGAATCAAAAATCTCGCGAGATAAAGTTGTTCTAAATTGTATTAGCTTCATTTAATAAACAGAAGAATCAAAAATCTCGCGAGATAAAGTTGTTCTAAATTGTATTAGCTTCATTTAATAAACAGAGGAATCAAAAATCTCGCGAGATAAAGTTGTTCTAAATTGTATTAGCTTCATTTAATAAACAGAAGAATCAAAAATCTCGCGAGATAAAGTTGTTCTAAATTGTATTAGCTTCATTTAATAAACAGAGGAATCAAAAATCTCGCGAGATAAAGTTGTTCTAAATTGTATTAGCTTCATTTAATAAACAGAAGAATCAAAAATCTCGCGAGATAAAGTTGTTCTAAATTGTATTAGCTTCATTTAATAAACAGAAGAATCAAAAATCTCGCGAGATAAAGTTGTTCTAAATTGTATTAGCTTCATTTAATAAACAGAGGAATCAAAAATCTCGCGAGATAAAGTTGTTCTAAATTGTATTAGCTTCATTTAATAAACAGAGGAATCAAAAATCTCGCGAGATAAAGTTGTTCTAAATTGTATTAGCTTCATTTAATAAACAGAAGGATCAAAAATCTCGCGAGATAAAGTTGTTCTAAATTGTATTATCTTCATTTAATAAACAGAAGGATCAAAAATCTCGGGAGATAAAGTTGTTCTAAATTGTATTAGCTTCATTTAATAAACAGAAGAATCAAAAATCTCGCGAGATAAAGTTGTTCTAAATTGTATTAGCTTCATTTAATAAACAGAAGAATCAAAAATCTCGCGAGATAAAGTTGTTCTAAATTGTATTAGCTTCATTTAATAAACAGAAGAATCAAAAATCTCGCGAGATAAAGTTGTTCTAAATTGTATTAGCTTCATTTAATAAACAGAGGAATCAAAAATCTCGCGAGATAAAGTTGTTCTAAATTGTATTAGCTTCATTTAATAAACAGAAGAATCAAAAATCTCGCGAGATAAAGTTGTTCTAAATTGTATTAGCTTCATTTAATAAACAGAGGAATCAAAAATCTCGCGAGATAAAGTTGTTCTAAATTGTATTAGCTTCATTTAATAAACAGAGGAATCAAAAATCTCGCGAGATAAAGTTGTTCTAAATTGTATTAGCTTCATTTAATAAACAGAAGGATCAAAAATCTCGCGAGATAAAGTTGTTCTAAATTGTATTAGCTTCATTTAATAAACAGAAGGATCAAAAATCTCGCGAGATAAAGTTGTTCTAAATTGTATTAGCTTCATTTAATAAACAGAAGAATCAAAAATCTCGCGAGATAAAGTTGTTCTAAATTGTATTAGCTTCATTTAATAAACAGAAGAATCAAAAATCTCGCGAGATAAAGTTGTTCTAAATTGTATTAGCTTCATTTAAAAAAATATCATTGAAATTGGTTAACATTTGGAGGCTGAACCTTTTTTTTTTGAAACAGGAAATGTGGTTTGGCCCAGAGTTGGGCAAACGTTAGCGCGCGCTAAAAGCTGATACCTCTCCGCTAATTTAGCGAAACTTTAGAAAGCCAGCGCTAATAATTAGCGCTTAGCGACGGCAGTGCGCTAACCGCTAATCTATTTATGAAATATCGTAATTGCTGATAGCTTAAGCTATAGTTACAACATTTTGTTATCTCAAAGTTCACTTCCGGTCTGCTCTGAGCAACCTCTATCCTGGTCCGAAGTTGTCCAGATTCATCCGGAACTGTCCAGGAGTAATTTTGGTGACCCGGAAGCCATTTTGAGAATCCAGAAGTGGTCAAAATGGCTTCCGGATCACCAAAATTACTCCTGGACAGTTTCCGGATGAATTTGGACAACTTCGGACCACTTCCGGTTGGTTACAATTACTTCCGGTTCACTGCCGGTTCACCTCCGCAGTAACCGAAATTGACATTCATGTGATCGTAAATCCTGTAGATTGAAGCGGAAGTGGAACAGGTGAGAGGTTGCTCAGAGCAGACCGGAAGTGAACTTTGAGATGACAAAATGTTGTAACTATAGCTTAAGCTATTAGCAATTACGATATTTCATAAATAGATTAGCGGTTAGCGCTGGCTTTCTACAGTTTCGCTAAATTAGCGGAGAGGTATCAGCTTTTAGCGCGCGCTAACGTTTGCCCAACTCTGGTTTGGCCCCACTGCGGCGATCTTGACGAAAAGAAAATAATATCCCAAACCCTTGCACAGCCTCCTCACCCATCAGCATTCCCAGTCAGAACACTTCTTGGGAATGCTCGCAAATATAATGGCTGTTTCCAAATGACACCTGAGAAACATAATTTTTAAATTGTAACGTACTTTTAGCGCGGTTCCTCCCTCCCCCATAGGGAGGAACCCCGCTTATAGGGTTGATACAATGAAACAATCCGGAAGTGCCGACTAGAAAATTTCGCATTTCAGAACCCCTAGAAACCGAAAATAACGGTGGTTCAAATTTGTATATATATATATATATATATATATATATATATTTGTCTGTTCGCTCATTTCTGGCTTCCCTAATGGTCCGATTGTGATGAAATTTGGTAAAAAATCCGTCTTCCAATTTGAAAGGTCAAGTTCGTTAACCAGCAGAATCCGCCACTGGAAGATGGCGTTTGGGGCGAAATTCGCGCAAAAAAAAATCGTAACGCTTACGTTTTTGAGTTCACAAGCTTGTAAGTACTCGTTTTATATGCTTCTTGGGCTAGGGAAACGAATGAAATCATTTTCAAGGCGATAGCTTTAACCGTTTTCGAGAAAATTGGAAAAATAGTTTTTGAATACCGTTTTTGGTTTAGGTACTTAGAATCATGGGATTCAGTTGAAACATTTTCTGCATGTTCTACTTTCATTAAAACTAATATGTTGAAATTTTTGTTACGTTTGGAGTTAAGGAAGGGTTAGAATAAAATATTTTATTAACAGACATAAAACGTTTTGGTAACTTTGTATACTTTCCTTAATATTTCGAAAAAGGTTGAGAATCTTGCGAAACGTAAGATTGCCATTAGAAAGCTTACTAAATGCTCTACAAAAATGGTTCTAATGAAAGTTTTGATTAGGCGATGTCAATCGGAGAAAAAAATGCTTAAACCTTTAAAGTAATTGATTTCGGTTATTCGAACTGTTCTTTTTGTCTTTGATTTTGGTACTTAGAATTATGGGATTCAGTTGAAACATTTTCTGCATGTTCGAATTTCATTAACACTAATATGTTGAAATTTTGGTTAAGTTTGGAGTAAGTTTTATTAACAGACAAGAAATGTTTTGGTAACTTTGTATACTTTCGTTAGTATCTCGAAAACCGTTGACAATCTTGGGAAGCAGAAGGTTACCATTCGAAAGCTTAACAAATGCTCTACAAAAAAGGTTCTAAAGAAAGTTTTAATTAGGCGATGTCAATCGGAGAAATAAGTGCTTAAAACTTTAAAGTAATTGATTTCGTTTATTCGAGCGGTTCTTTTTGACTGTTATTTTTAAATTGCTTATAGTCGGATAATGTATTTGACAATAAAACAGATTAAGTAAAATAAGAAGATCAATTTATTGTTAAAAATTTAGCGTTCAAAGAGAGAGATCCCAAGGCTTTCCAAATGCCTCAGAGCGGAGGCCTTTCTGCCCGACTTATGGTATTGCTGTTTTTTGGAAATAGTTTTTTTTTTTTTTTTTTTTTTTTTTTTTTTTTTTTTTTTTTTTTTTTTTTTTTTTTTTTTTTGTATTGTTCCTCTTATGCAATAAAGGCTATATTTATTTATTTATTTATGGGATAGCTGACCCATACAGGTAAGATTGTAAATCAAGACCTTTCAAGACTGGTTTGTTTGAGATTTCATTTGGATAGGTGTTTCGCTATTGATCTAAACAAAGTAATAACTGTTTCTATTCTATGCCTTCATAAACACTAGAGATAAGAACGGAACCGCGCTAAGATGACGCAATTCCTGCGAATCGGACTTTTTTTATTGACAACAAAATTTACCCTGTTGTTAAGGTACGTTTTCACTCCGACAAGTCTCTGCGACATGTCGCGAGACTTGTCGCACAGTTTTGTTGCGTATTCTCGGCGACATGTCGCAGGGGCCACTCTCTGCGACATGTCGCGAGACTTGTCGCACAGTTTTGTTGCGAAGTCTCGGCGACATGTCGCAGGGGCCACTCTCTGCGACATGTCGCGAGACTTGTCGCACAGTTTGGTTGCGAAGTCCCGGCGACATGTCGCAGGGGCCACTCTCTGCGACATGTCGCAGGGACCACCTCTCTGCGACATGTCGCAGGGGCCACGTCTCTGCGACATGTCGCAGGGACCACCTCTCTGCGACATGTCGCAGGGACCACCTCTCTGCGACATGTCGCAGGGACCACCTGTCTGCGACATGTCGCAGGGACCACCTCTCTGCGACATGTCGCAGGGACCACCTCTCTGCGACATGTCGCAGAAGTATTTGATGGAGGAACGAGGTTAACATATGTTAATAATATGTGAAGATTAGACACGGTTTAGGTTAGGTTCTGTAGACACTAGACAGCAGTCAGAGTAAAAATCATCCAGAATAATTAATAATATATAATTCTGTTATTTCATTCTGAATAATGAATACTTTTTCATTAATTATTCTGTCACTATTCATTGAATTACGATGAACATTTTTATTGAATACAGTTATTTATTCGAGGGAAACAATTTTTTGAATGAAATTGATTTATTTGACTGCAATTTTTTGTTAAATACAAGAGATTTTCTTCAATTTTTTCTGATAAAAATTACTAAGTTCATTGAACTTTTTCTTACTTTTAATGAAAATTCATTATACAAGTGATATTGTTTCTTGAACTTAAAGAATCTGAGTTTGTTGTTACATGAACCATATTATATAAGGCATCAGGCCTATCCTGGCTAGAAGAGGGTGGTAACCTATAAATAACCCGTCCTAAAATTCGTAGTTAATAATAAATGGACGTTAAAATTTAAATAAATAAATGAATCATATTATTTTAAATGTATAAAAATAATGAATGAAGAATGCAAAATAATTAATTATTCATTAAATTTAGAAAAAAAACAGTCAATGAATAAATGAATAAATGCTTATTCAATAAAAATGTATTGGATAACGAGCCAACCCCATTATTCGTTAAATTAAAATAAATCAGTGGACGAATAATTTATTGCATGAATAAATTATTATTAAATAAAAATATATTTGAATGATTATTGAATAATGCCCTACTCCGCTAGACAGGGTTGTATGTGTAAACGGTCTTTTGCGCATGCGTGTGGTCCTGGCACAAGATGCGGGCTGATTCCATTACCTTATAATAATAATAATAATAAGTCTTTATTTATATATGTACAAATATTAATAATTTTATAATGAAAATAGAATACAAATAGTTGTAAAAGCTTATAGATATATGTAGAATATAGACCTTCCCGCTAAGGAGTTTAACGGAGACTATCCGGACCTAGTTGTAGAGTTCGCGAGCCTTTGTCCTCCAGTAGTCCCTGTTCTTGGCTTTTCTGCTCCCCATTACCTTATAGCCCAATCAAAATGGGGTTTCAAGCCGAAAGTTTTGGTTTAATTGTTTTGATTGGCTTATTCTAGGTTTTTTTGGGCGTGCTGATCACAAATAAGAAGTTTTCCGCAAAAAATGTGCTCGGCAAGTATGAGAAATCATCAAAAAATCACTAAAAATAATGATTTTTAGTAGTTTTCAGCTTATAACCTGCAAAGCCTCCTTTTCGATAGACCAATTTAGTTCATTTTTACAACACTTATTTCTCATCAGATACCACGTTTCGTTACAAAACATCAGAAATTACGACCGGTATGAGTGCATTATTAATTTGGGTCCAGAGTAAACCCCCCCCCCTCCTAATGAACCAATTTAGTTTATATTTAAAACCCATTTTCTCTGTAGATTACCACTACGAATATTGAGTTTCGTTGAAATATAACCAAAATTACGGCTGGTAGTGGCGAATTGGCAATGTGGGTCCGGAGTACCCCCCCCCCCCCCCCCCCCCCACCATCTAATGAACCGATGCAGTTTATTTTTACAGCCTTTTTTCCTCTGTAGATTACCACTACGAATACCATTATATATATATATATATATATATATATATATATATATATATATATATATATATATATAAATTTTAACGGGGGTCATTTTCGGTGTCTACTAGGTAGGATCGATATAGATTTGAAAATATTTTTTCAAAAATTCCGTCATGAGTACAACCTCAAAAGCTACTTTCCTTCGGAGGAATGTTCTAAAAGAAATGATAGGAAGGGAGATGTTTTGGCGGGTAAAAAAATCTGTAAAAGTACCTGTGTAATTATTCTGACATGTTAAAGTCATGTCAGATAGTTACACAAATGAAAAATGATAGCTGCTTACCTGAAGAATACTGCTTAACCAAGCACATCTTCGGGAAAACTAAGATCATGTTGTGTATTCCTGAAGATTACACACCGACTGCCTCATCACAAGCGTAATTTGGTACATCAGGTGATGGAAATATATATGAAAGATAGAGTTATGAAACAGGCTCAACTAAGTGGAGATGATTTTGGGTGCAGCAATTATCAAGAAGATCCAGCTAATAACAGACATGGTGGCTGCTGATTGTCAGTACCATGATAAATGTTTAAAAAACCTGTGCAGCAGGCCCAAAGTTAACGGAGAAGATCCAGCTAATAACAGACATGGTGGCTGCTGATTGTCAGTACCATGATAAATGTTTAAAAAACCTGTGCAGCAGGCCCAAAGTTAACGGAAAAGATCCAGCTAATAACAGACATGGTGGCTGCTGATTGTCAGTACCATGATAAATGTTTAAAAAACCTGTGCAGCAGGCCCAAAGTTAACGGAGAAGATCCAGCTAATAAGAGACATGGTGGCTGCTGATTGTCAGTACCATGATAAATGTTTAAAAAACCTGTGCAGCAGGCCCAAAGTTAACGGAAAAGATCCAGCTAATAACAGACATGGTGGCTGCTGATTGTCAGTACCATGATAAATGTTTAAAAAACCTGTGCAGCAGGCCCAAAGTTAACGGAGAAGATCCAGCTAATAACAGACATGGTGGCTGCTGATTGTCAGTACCATGATAAATGTTTAAAAAACCTGTGCAGCAGGCCCAAAGTTAACGGAGAAGATCCAGCTAATAACAGACATGGTGGCTGCTGATTGTCAGTACCATGATAAATGTTTAAAAAACCTGTGCAGCAGGCCCAAAGTTAACGGAAAAGATCCAGCTAATAACAGACATGGTGGCTGCTGATTGTCAGTACCATGATAAATGTTTAAAAAACCTGTGCAGCAGGCCCAAAGTTAACGGAGAAGATCCAGCTAATAACAGACATGGTGGCTGCTGATTGTCAGTACCATGATAAATGTTTAAAAAACCTGTGCAGCAGGCCCAAAGTTAACGGAAAAGATCCAGCTAATAACAGACATGGTGGCTGCTGATTGTCAGTACCATGATAAATGTTTAAAAAACCTGTGCAGCAGGCCCAAAGTTAACGGAGAAGATCCAGCTAATAAGAGACATGGTGGCTGCTGATTGTCAGTACCATGATAAATGTTTAAAAAACCTGTGCAGCAGGCCCAAAGTTAACGGAGAAGATCCAGCTAATAACAGACATGGTGGCTGCTGATTGTCAGTACCATGATAAATGTTTAAAAAACCTGTGCAGCAGGCCCAAAGTTAACGGAGAAGATCCAGCTAATAAGAGACATGGTGGCTGCTGATTGTCAGTACCATGATAAATGTTTAAAAAACCAGTGCAGCAGGCCCAAAGTTAACGGAGAAGATCCAGCTAATAACAGACATGGTGGCTGCTGATTGTCAGTACCATGATAAATGTTTAAAAAACCTGTGCAGCAGGCCCAAAGTTAACGGAGAAGATCCAGCTAATAACAGACATGGTGGCTGCTGATTGTCAGTACCATGATAAATGTTTAAAAAACCTGTGCAGCAGGCCCAAAGTTAACGGAGAAGATCCAGCTAATAACAGACATGGTGGCTGCTGATTGTCAGTACCATGATAAATGTTTAAATAACCTGTGCAGCAGGCCCAAAGTTAACGGAGAAGATCCAGCTAATAAGAGACATGGTGGCTGCTGATTGTCAGTACCATGATAAATGTTTAAAAAACCAGTGCAGCAGGCCCAAAGTTAACGGAGAAGATCCAGCTAATAACAGACATGGTGGCTCCTGATTGTCAGTACCATGATAAATGTTTAAAAAACCTGTGCAGCAGGCCCAAAGTTAACGGAGAAGATCCAGCTAATAACAGACATGGTGGCTGCTGATTGTCAGTACCATGATAAATGTTTAAAAAACCTGTGCAGCAGGCCCAAAGTTAACGGAGAAGATCCAGCTAATAACAGACATGGTGGCTGCTGATTGTCAGTACCATGATAAATGTTTAAAAAACCTGTGCAGCAGGCCCAACGTTAACGGAGAAGATCCAGCTAATAACAGACATGGTGTCTGCTGATTGTCAGTACCATGATAAATGTTTAAAAAACCTGTGCAGCAGGCCCAAAGTTAACGGAGAAGATCCAGCTAATAACAGACATGGTGGCTGCTGATTGTCAGTACCATGATAAATGTTTAAAAAACCTGTGCAGCAGGCCCAAAGTTAACGGAGAAGATCCAGCTAATAAGAGACATGGTGGCTGCTGATTGTCAGTACCATGATAAATGTTTAAAAAACCTGTGCAGCAGGCCCAAAGTTAACGGAGAAGATCCAGCTAATAACAGACATGGTGACTGCTGATTGTGCAGCAGGCCCAAAGTTAACGGAGAAGATCCAGCTAATACCAGACATGGTGGCTGCTGATTGTCAGTACCATGATAAATGTTTAAAAAACCTGAGCAGCAGGCCCAAAGATAACGGAGAAGATCCAGCTAATAAGAGACATGGTGGCTGCTGATTGTGCAGCAGGCCCAAAGTTAACGGAGAACATCCAGCTAATAACAGACATGGTGGCTGCTGATTGTCAGTACCATGATAAATGTTTAAAAAACCTGTGCAGCAGGCCCAAAGTTAACGGAGAAGATCCAGCTAATAAGAGACATGGTGGCTGCTGATTGTGCAGCAGGCCCAAAGATAACGGAGAAGATCCAGCTAATAACAGACATGGTGGCTGCTGATTGTGCAGCAGGCCCAAAGATAACGGAGAAGATCCAGCTAATAACAGACATGGTGGCTGCTGATTGTCAGTACCATGATAAATGTTTAAAAAACCTGTGCAGCAGGCCCAAAGTTAACGGAGAAGATCCAGCTAATACCAGACATGGTGGCTGCTGATTGTCAGTACCATGATAAATGTTTAAAAAACCTGAGCAGCAGGCCCAAAGTTAACGGAGAAGATCCAGCTAATAAGAGACATGGTGGCTGCTGATTGTGCAGCAGGCCCAAAGTTAACGGAGAAGATCCAGCTAATAAGAGACATGTTGGCTGCTGAATGTGCAGCAGGCCCAAAGATAACGGAGAAGATCCAGCTAATAAGAGACATGGTGGCTGTTGATTGTGCAGCAGGCCCAAAGTTAACGGAGAAGATCCAGCTAATAAGAGACATGGTGGCTGCTGATTGTCAGTACCATGATAAATGTTTAAAAAACCTGTGCAGCAGGCCCAAAGTTAACGGAGAAGATCCAGCTAATAAGAGACATGGTGGCTGCTGAATGTGCAGCAGGCCCAAAGATAACGGAGAAGATCCAGCTAATAAGAGACATGGTGGCTGCTGATTGTGCAGCAGGCCCAAAGTTAACGGAGAAGATTCAGCTAATAACAGACATGGTGGCTGCTGATTGTCAGTACCATGATAAATGTTTAAAAAACCTGTGCAGCAGGCCCAAAGTTAACGGAGAAGATCCAGCTAATAACAGACATGGTGGCTGCTGATTGTGCAGCAGGCCCAAAGTTAACGGAGAAAAGAAAGTTGGCCCTCATGTTGAAGAGATTCAGAGGGATGAGAAAGAAATTTTCTCGTTTATGGAAAGCAATGACGAGGAAGTAATCCCAGACCTTCGAGAAAAACTAGCAGATTTTTTGAACTACAAAGATAGATTGCATATTTTGTTAGCAAACGAAGACGTGTGTAGAAGAATTAAAAATCAAGTTTTCTGCACAGCTTCAAGTTATATCTAACTCAGGTGTTACTTCAAAGCTATGGATTCAATATTTGGATATGGTTGAACTGTTTATGAAGCTGAAACAAGCTTAACCATTTCGAAATATTCAATCCAAAGCTTTTCTTAGAAACATAAATTGTAGGTCATTTTATCCTCTTTATTTTACTACAGGATCAATTTTTGCACAAATAGCTTGCTTTGAAAGTTATAAGCTGAAAAGAACTAAAAAACATCATTTTAGTGATTTTTTGATGAATTATCATATTTGCCGAGCAAATTTTTGGTGGAAAACTTCAGATTCGTGTTCAGCACCCTAAAAAACATAGAATAAGGCAATCAAACAATTACACAAACTTTTCACTTCGACCCCTTTTTGAGCGCCGTTTGACTGGGCTAGTAGGCAACAAGTCGCGGAGACATGTTTTGTCGCGCGGCCGGTTCGACATTTTTGTCGCAGCGACATGTTGCAAATGTTTTCCATTCTGCGATTTGTGCCGGCGACATGTCGCAGGGCAGATTTGTAGTAATGGAAACGGGGCTTTACGCTGCTGTTACAGGTAACCATGGGCGTATATACGAAATCATTTCGGGGGGGGGGGGGCTGGTACCATTTCCGGGTTCTGGAATACTAACAATTTAGAACTGGGAATAGTTCTAGGCAAATAAAACGGTATTACAACTAAAATGAAATTATCTTATGTAATTTATTTTTAAAGGTTTCAAGACACATTTTTACCATCAAATCAAAAGTTCGTGGGGGGGGGGCAGACCCCTCAGCTTCCCCTTATACACGCTCATTCTGGTAACCTATAGATAACAGGTTATCTCTAGATTATCTGTTTCTTGACATTGGTCCGGAGCGCCTCAGTGTCAAGAAACATTATACTTTGATTTCTTATATTGATGACTAACATATAGTATGACGGGTACCGTGCTATAATAAACTATTAAAAATTATATAGTAGCGTTAATTTTGATGATTCATTATTTAAAGCAATAAAATAACTACTTATCTGCCGTGACGAAGCACGGGCATTCAGCTAGTATGTAGCTGTTATCTCCCGCCCGCTGTGATAGTAGTGAAGGAGGAAAAACACTTGAACTTATAAAACCTACGCGAATTCTTAACTTACAATTTATTTTTTTTATTTGTGGCCTTATTCCTAGCTAATAAAGGAAGAAATATATAATTTTGTTTCCCAGATATTTCAACGTCAGAGAGATGCATTGAAGGATCCGAAGCACAGGAAACCGAGAATGGATTTTTTTAAAGTTGTGATTAAACCTGAAAAGTCTACCTTTAATACATCACAGTAAGTTTCAAAAATGCTTAATAGTTTCAGAACTTGTAAAGAATGGGCAACTTTTAATCAAGCAGATAACATTATTTGTCTTATTGCTCTCCAATGATCATGGATCATTGGCTTATACCAATGGCCCGTTTCAGTGTTGTTCTGATTGGTTCAAGGCTTCCAAACTCAGTTCTTCCTCAAAAAGAAGTTTGCGGGGACTGCATTTTTATGACTTACAGTGGTGTCGACAGTGGATAAACTCCAAACTGAAAGTGTTCAATCCCATTTATTTATTCCTAATTAGTTGTAGAATACTGCTCTCATATTTCTTTTCCATCTTATTAATACTTCTCATCCCAAAACTCCTTCCACATGTAAAATGTAGGTTTATTAAGGAACAATGACCCAACCCTGACAATTCCTACCTTGGGATCACCAACGGTCAACAATCTCTCAATGCAAGACGTCTTTCTGCTGACCTTTTTCTCACCGTGTTTTAAAGTTGTGAAATACTTTATACAACTTATTTTATTCCTGAAAAATAGTTTCATCACTTGTAACTGTGCATTCAGGTTGTGAAGATATTTGCAATGAAACTCAATTATCCGTAGTTTATTCGGAGTAGGAAAAAAAAAAAAAAAGGGTCTTTTTGCGAAGACCAGATCCAGTTACTTTCGAAGTAGCAGTAGTGATTCATAACAGTTACTCGTTATGAAAAGCCGCATTTCGCTAAGTTTTACCTAAAAGTACAAGGATTGGAATTGCTATCCTATAAATTTCATCTCCGTAATCGACCATTTTTGTGCACAGCCTAATAAAATGAATGCGTCAATTAGAGATCCGATTATTTTATGAAAACGACTTCACCATTATTATTTTCTGTAGTCGTTGAACATTTTGTGCTAGCAAGTAAATCAATATTACCAATGAGATCCACCTAGTATCTCGTGAGAAACTGTTAAATTGATTTGTTATACACGCAAGTTTAATAAAGAGGAATACGTCACTAACAGTATTACATTGCATGTTACATTATTCGACTCACCACTCAAAAATATATTTGGTATTATACATTCCTCAACTCATTGAGTAAAATAATAATATTTTTAAAATTGAATACTTGCTGTTTTTCACGGGTTTCCTAATATAACATTTTTTTATCTTCCAAAACCATTATTCTATGAAATTGGTAGTGGTCTCATTGCACTCAGCACAAAAAAAATACTTTGAAAAAGTTACCGAAATCTGAAAGATTTATGTACCTACAGGTTTTGAGCTGACTATGCTCCGAGGCAAGCCCAGCTTAACCTTCCTAATCTAATGAATAGACCTTTATAGATTTGAATTCCTTGTTAGTCCTTCGTAGGTTCATCTTAGGTCTAATATGAATCCACTGCAGACGGGACGTAGAATTTTTCTTTCATAGACTAAGAGTGCCAGTTCACCGGATTTGAATTTGCCTAAGTTTCAGAACCATAAGTCAGTACTGGATGTATTAGAGCTGAGTTGCTTGGTAAATAAACAACTGCAGCTAAGACATGAGACCACCAAGCTAAAAATCCAATGAATAGTCAAAATCTGGTTAAATATTTTTCCGAAAGGTCCTAAATAAATCCTGAAAATTCACCATCTCCTTATTTGTAGGAGTTATTCTGGAGCCTCAAAACGATACTGCTTTAATAAATTCCATATATACCCTCTTACGTTTGGAAGGACTGCAGAAACAATACCTTCGCTTAGATCTCTTCAAGGCAGATTCAATCGCTCTGTGGATCTAAGATACTTGAGATGAAGGTAATTATTTTTATATTATGAAATTGAGTATGTTATCGTAAGAAGAGGATTGGACGCCATTCCAAAAGGACTGGATTTGGGGATTAGTGCACGCCTCACACAGAGCTTATTTACTTTAGTAGCTCTTGGTCCGTCTACTCATTAGTGAGCTTAGGCCTGATATAGGAGACAGGAGCAAGTTATACATCACCTATCTAGTAGTGAACTACTAGAATAACAAGCCCCTAAGTAGCATGAGAATTCAGTTCTATGAGAAAATAAAGCAGGGGGTCTTTGTCTGCCCGCACCAGTGCGAGAGGAGCGATGAAGAGGTTAAAATAAACAAAGCGAACATTCTCCCTGTGATATCAACTGGATCTCACTTCTTCTAAACAGCCATAGTGAAGAACGTAATATTTTTCAGAGAGCCCTTCGATGAAAAGTCGACCCACCTCAACCAGTATCTCCTTTGAAAAGGCTTGTTTCTTCATGCTAACAATCCTGCATCCAGTAAGACATATTAGTTTACTTCAGTTAGGAATCAAATGTGGAATATTGGAAACAATCGCGCTTAATAAAAGAGAAAATGTTATCCTCCAATATGAGAATTACGAGCAGAAAATTATAAAACGAGCTCTCCTTTCCCTTGAGAAGGAAGAAATCAGCTAAAATGGACGCATCTATTCTAACGTTAATGATTTAAATGCCTTAGAAGGCAATAAGAATAATTATTTAATTTTTTAAATTGAATATTAAACAATATTTTATTTTTATTTTCAGAAACACCTTCAAAATGATGTTAAATTCAACAAACATTGAATTAATAAAGTGGCACAATGAAGATTATCCTTTCTGATAAACAAAAAAAACTTGTGATTTAAATAAATTTATGACAAATCAACAGAATAGTTTAATATATTTTCAAATATTGTCTCGCCTTTGTATGGAGTAAAAACTAATATAGAAGAAAAATAATAATTTGACAAGTGGATAGGATATAGTAAAAACTATCAGCTTTCATTAGCCTTTTCTATCTTTAAACTTAATATGCAAACACATAAAAAATTAAATAAAAATTATGTATTCATTATATTTTTAGTACTGTGAAATATCTTCATAAAACATTTGTAACTCAATAACAAAATATATAACAACAATTTATAAAATAGGTCCTTTGAACGGCATATGCACTAGCAGAATATGATACTTTGTACTGTTAGTTTATAAAAATTTAGTTGGAGTTTATTTATACATACATAAAAAAAGAGAAAATGAAATTATTGTTACAGAAATCATACCACTCTTTAAAATTAAATTAAGTTATTTATTGTTCAATTTCAATAACCAGTAAAATAAAAAAAATAATGAAAAAAAAAAACGAACAAATAATCTTGGTTTCCCCAAATTAGAAGATAAAAACTATATATATATTTATATATAAATATCTATAATTTATCAGTTACTATAAAAAGAGATAAAATTAATTAACTGAAATTAAAACAATAATAAAAAGAAGAAGAAAAAAAAAGAAATATGAAAGGTTTGATAGATAACAATTGCTTAATAAATGAGCAAAAATTCATAGCAAAGCTATGCGTTAACGTTTCAACAGATAAACCGAAATAAATCTTTTGCAAATTCTGCAAATATTAAGTAGACCATTTATTGCTAAGAGCCAGTTAGTTTGCTCGCTCAAAACAATACAACTTAACTACAAAATCATTAACACAATATTCTTTTTATAAAAAAATTATTGTGATAACCTTCTTAATTTCATTTAATTCTTTGCGATTGGACAATAAACATACGATTATAATTAAATTACCAAATGAGCAATACATTTTCATATACACTAAGCGCGTGCACTTATCTCACATAACAGTATAATATCCACGATTTATTTACATCAAATGTTTACATTCTTAATTCTATCATTCTTACGAATGGCGCATTTTGATTTACATTCGAGCGTACTAGAATTTTATCTAGAATCATATAAAATTTCAGTACGTTCGTAGCTAACTCACATTAATCTACTATCTAAATAGCATGGTCTTCAGAATCCAAAACAATATTACCTCCTATTGTAACACTGAGTTATTGCTAAAATTATATTTACAAAATTAGGTTCTGACTGAAATGTTATAAAAGCTAAACAAAAAAATTAACAAAATATAGATATTTACAAAGTGTAAGCATCTTTTTTATGACCCGTGTATAAATATCTCTTGTTTCATTTATATATTTCGAGGCAGGTATGTTAATGTTCATTATTAAGCATCTCTATTTACACCTATACAATTATCTCTTTTCATTCCCGTTACAACAAAACTTTTAAAAATCAAAGCAAATTTTCAGCATAATTACAAATTATAAAGGGATCAATACCTTACATCAATATCACACAGGTTTGTTTTTTATTTTTCATAAAGATCTGGTTATTATTGCTAAAAAAAAAACAAAAAAACAACAAGAATACTAAAAAAGTAAGAGAAGTAAGTTAAGGAACAAATAATTGTTATATTACAACTTAAAGTACTCCCCTAAGAGCTCTAATACTCTGTGAAGGCACAATTAATTCTTTCAGTGAATGGATACCCTCCGAGTAACCATCTTTCTTATATTAACATCATCGGTATTCTAATAGAGTTTCCTACAAACCACACCACACGGCGGCGTGGAGTTTCAATCCTATTTATGAGATCTAATCAAATACAATCAATAAAATACAGTTCATAGCTTTTTAGTAACTTTTTTTTTTTTTACTCCATTATCACTAATTCTTATCTACATTAATATGGCACATAAACGTGTCAAAAGATATCAAAGTTTAGTAGGAAACCAAAATATTAAACACACAACTTAAAATAGCCTAAGGATCAACATTTTTGAATAATTATAGATGACAAAAGTGTCAACAAATTAATTATTTTGTGAATGTAGTTAAACAAATATTAACTATAATAATTGGTGGATCTTCATCATGGAAATATAATGTTATTAAAAATCTGTCTTGGAAAAATGAATTTGCAGCGCAAAAATAAATAAACCAAATTGGTACTCGTAAGAGATAATTACATAAAATTATTCTTATAAATTTAATGTTGCCTTTTAAATGAATGGTCAAGCCTTGTGAGGACGTGAATTAATCTCAGGAGGCACAAAACATGCACAGTCATTTTGAGAAAATCAAGGTTACCTCATTTATTGGACAACAGAAATTTACTAGACATTATATGAATTAAAAAAGGGGAATACAAAACTTTTAATATATTTTATCTTCCAATATTAATAAAATGTAAAATTATAATGTATCGTAGGGCGTAAGGCAAACCTTTTTTCAGGAGAAAACAAAATAACAGTTTCTTACTTTTTGTGATAAGGTGGTTACGAGGAATATGATACATAGTTCAGGTTTAAAGATTGCCTTTTAAGATGTCTTAGGGGATTAGATAGATGTATGGTAGGGACTCCAGGAAATGGGACACGGGCGGTCTTTTCAGGCCGAGATGCAGGCGATAGCGATGGGTCAGTATATAGTAGTACTTTTTGTAAAATTCACCACCCACCTTCAATCTTCTTCAAACATGTAACACTGATTAAATTAATAAATAGTAAAATTGAGAATGAAACAAAATAAAAAATATCTAATCTCCTCTTTTGGTAATATATTAAGATAGAAATAGTAAAAAATACATATTCAAAAAAATATATATCTGAGAAGGGATAAATATTGAATGATAGAAATTTATCCCGTTGTAAGAGAAAGAGTAACAAAGCCGATGTGATAAAAATGTTAAGAAAGACAGGAATTAGTGTAATTTGTTAATTAACCATAAACGTTATGATAACAAGGTTTGGAGTAGAATCTTGTATAAGAACTTCTTCAGGATTTCAGCTGGTGAAGGTTAGGAACAACAACTACTAAGAAATCCTTCATTACATTATATTTGAACCATAGACCAAGTACCAATTTTCCTCTAGATTTTGCTTCTACCGTGAAGGAAATGAATATTTCTAAGATGATAAATTTTAATAGCACCTTATTTATTTGATCGAACCACATTGAACATTGTTCATAGAGTAATGTAAGAAGTAATTTCTTATTCAAATTCATAAAAATGATGTAAGGAAGATTTAGCAAAAAAAGAAAAAATAAACTTTAAATCCAATATGCTAGTAGACACCTATTAAGTATTAAAACTACAATAAAATCAATTATTGATTGATGCATTGGAACGTTTTTTAAATAAGCCATAGCCCTCCCCAAAAAAAAAACGACCAATATTTTGAACCCTAGTACTCTAGAAATGAGGTAAAGTGGATGTCAAGATTCTTTAAAGGTGAGCATATTTTTTAAATTAGAATAAAATATGTTTTAATATAAAACATTGACAAAGAAGATACTGAAAATAAAATAAAAATATATCGTTAACAGGAAAGACCTCATTAGATTGTTCTCACTTTACACAAAAGCAGTCCTGAACAAACAAAGCGCAAGAAAACTGAATACTGAGAGCTTCTTCATTTAAGAATACTTTCAATTCCTATTCATACGCTCAAGATGGAGATGATTGGGGCGATTGAAGGTGTTCAAGCACTCAAGATGGAGAGGATTGGAGTTAAGGTTGAAGCGTTCAAACGCTCAAGATGGAGAGGATTGGAGTTAAGATTGAAGGTGTTCAAACGCTCAAGATGGAGAGGATTGGAGTTAAGGTTGAAGGTGTTCAAACGCTCAAGATGGAGAGGATTGGAGTTAAGATTGAAGGTGTTCAAACGCTCAAGATGGAGAGGATTGGAGTTAAGATTGAAGGTGTTCAAACGCTCAAGATGGAGAGGATTGGAGTTAAGATTGAAGGTGTTCAAGCACTCAAGATGGAGAGGATTGGAGTTAAGATTGAAGGTGTTCAAACGCTCAAGATGGAGAGGATTGGAGTTAAGGTTGAAGCGTTCAAACGCTCAAGATGGAGAGGATTGGTGTTAAGATTGAAGGCGTTCAAGCGCTCAAGGTGGAGAGGATTGGAGTTAAGGTTGAAGCGTTCAAACGCTCAAGATGGAGAGGATTGGAGTTAAGATTGAAGGTGTTCAAACGCTCAAGATGGAGAGGATTGGAGTTAAGGTTGAAGGTGTTCAAACGCTCAAGATGGAGAGGATTGGAGTTAAGATTGAAGGTGTTCAAACGCTCAAGATGGAGAGGATTGGAGTTAAGGTTGAAGCGTTCAAACGCTCAAGATGGAGAGGATTGGTGTTAAGATTGAAGGCGTTCAAGCGCTCAAGGTGGAGGATTGGAGTTAAGATTGAAGGCGTTCAAACACTCAAGATGGAGAGGATCGTAGATAAGGTTGAAGCATTCATGTAGAGAAGATCAATAGAATATTCTCGGCAAAGTATGGAAAGGTACTAAATCGCAAAGGAATTAACTCAAACAAAATAATTTTTCTGATGAGGCAAGGATGGAAGTGATGTGAGGCCTAGCATGTCGTGATAGGAGTTTAACCACCATAAGAAGCAAAGAATTTTTAGATAGATTTCAACAGTTACTTCTTAGAAATTAGTTAATATAGTTAAATTTTCTTAATATATTTCTTAGCAAGTTGTGAAAATTATAGGAAAAAAAGGTATTGTTAAAAATAAACCAATGCTTACATGGGTATAATTCTCTAAATCTCCTAAGTAAAATTATTCCTAAGAGTGCGTTTACATTTGATACTTCTCCCGGGAAATATATCTTAGGTGTCGGATAGATAATTATTATATCCAACACCTGAGATATATTTCCTGCTAGAAGTGTCAGATGTAAACGCACCGTTATTCCTCGTGTTAGAAATATATATCTCAGGCAGAAATTGTTTGCAGTTTATATTAGTTACAATTTCTGTCAGACATAAATATCCTTACGTATATCTAACACTGGCAAGAACAAAAGATGGGGATTGATTTATTACATACCAACTTGACTGATAAGGAGGAAATGGGTTCTGTAAGCCACTGGATATTTTTTACTCCTTATTCTTATATACATATATTTTGTCTTGGAAGGCAAGGAAAAAGTAAAGAAATATCTTAGCTGAATTGATTACTAGAAACAAAATGCATCCCAGCCCTCAGACTAAAAAGGTATAGTTTCCAAACAGGGATGTGAGAATCACTCTCGGGCCTCGACAAATTGAGACATACAGTAAGACCTCCACTATCCGGGACTCTATTATCCGGGATTTCAATTAACCGGTGTCTCGATGGGGGAATTTTTATTCTTATTCCTTCTTTAAATATTAGGTACATACGAAAATATTTTTATATTTGTATTATATTTTTGTTTGCATTATTTTTATTTTTATCAACTTAAGCATTTGATTTCATTATTATTATTATTAAATATTTGTATGTATGTAATGACGATTATGTACATAAATATGAAATTAAATTAATTACATACATTGTAAACTAACAAATGGAAAAACAGCACTGTTTTCAGAGGAATGTGATGATTTCTAGAAGCATCTCAATTTATTTCATATTCTTGGAACTGAAACATTTTCACGTCTTTTTACTGGGCTGTTAGCCTGCCAAGGAAATATTTCCTCAGTTGGGCTTTGACTCTTCACTTGAGTACATACGAATGCCGATTTCAGCAGAATTATCTTGTTACGGGCGATCAGAACAGATATAAGAAAATAATATATTTTATGTATCAAAAAACGACGAAAAATTACTGACTTTCACGAAAAAAAAAAAATGTAATTTGAACTTTAGTTTATTTTTGAACTTATACAAATTATTAATTAATAAATTGTTTTATACACATTTCTCAATGCAAATAAAAAGGTTTACATGACATCTTGTACACAGTTTTTCTTTATAACCTTATGATCCAGTACATTTAGCCAATAAAATATTGTTTCGATTATCCAGGGTTTTTGATTATCCGTGGGCCACCCTCCCCGTCATTACCCCGGATAATGGAGGGTTCTACTGTATACACTCTGATCATAGTTGTATTAAGAAAACAAAATCAATTTTAATTAAATTTATATGTTTTGGTGGTAAAAGGTATTTTTAAATTACTATTTATCTTGGGAAAATCTATTTTAGAATAATCAAATAAGCCGACAAAAAAGTATGTCTAAACAATCGGACAACCATTTTACAATGCAAAATGTTTTTCAACCAATATTCATCAATTTTCCCAATTTGAAGAAGTAGGAGTTTGGCGTATACACGGCCATTTTCCCTCTCTATAAAACTACTAACAAAATATATTCTGAAAAAATAATGATTTAAACAAAGGTTTCAGTATTTTCTAAAATTCTAGAAGAGGCTACATTATTATAAAATTATTGAGTTAATTCAATACAAAATATTTAAGGGAATTTCGTTTTTTGATTCCTTCTTGGGGAAGTTCCATTTCTTCAAAAATCTAATAACTGTATTCTCCTATCTAGAAAATCTAAAATGCTGGAATAATTAAAAAAAAAAAAAAAAAAAGTTTCTGAATTCAAGAACTAATAATATAATGGAAAAAATGTATTCTTGGAGGCATTCTTTTTGTAGAAGAGAAACTAATCTATTAGTTTTTTAATCAAAATAAATGTAAGAAAATGTAACATTTTTTAAACAAGAAAGTATGAATAAATATTGTGGAGGGGATGCACCGTTGTAAATAAATTAATAAGCAGATAAAGATAATTTAATTATAGAAAAATAGATAAATACCAAATCTTTATTTCAAGAAGGGAGTGGGAGTGTGGTTGGGAGCGGGTTTATTTAAATCTATTTATTTAAAAGGCACTGATAATTAGGCCAGCTTAAAGAGAACCTTTAATGGCAGATTACTCCATAATACTAATAATTCTCCAAGTTATAAGCGGATCTCGTCTATACAAATATATTCCAATATCTAAATGTTTTAGCACCGTACTAAATGGGGGAGGGAGTTAAATAAACAACCAGAAAGAATATGAGCAGAAATGATGAGAAAGCAAACGCGTCATCCAGGTAGTGAAGTTTTTGTTTGGTTTCAGGATTGACTTGCTCACTACATTATTAACTCTCTTTCTCTTTCAAATACTTACAGTTGAAAAGATTAAAATCTAAAACTATCTTGTTATTAGTGAAAATATTACGAGAAGGGTAGATAATAACAATCCATGTTCAGCCATACTCACTAGTCTAGTATATTATATTATTAATATTAACGTACTTAAAGATTATTATTATTAATGTACTTAAAGATAATAAATAACAAATAATAATAAATAATAGGGATTTCACAGATCTGGCAGAGAATAGGCAATGAAAAGAATATTTCAAGGGAACATCAATTCCCCTGTAAAATGCTTTACTTTAATATAATCTATTTTAATAAGAACTTAAACCCTTTCTATCTATAGTTATTACATAGAAATGTCTTAGAGTTTATGATAAAATAAGGAAATAAATCACCAATCCATTAAATAAATCAATAAAACAATCTAAGAATATCTATTGATTCTTAAGAATAATCACAGCAAATATAAGAGCACCCAATTAATTTCATGTGTCAAGGAGTCCCGTTCATTGGAATTATTTCGAGGGAAGATTAAGTATTTAGCTTTCGAGCGACGACACAATACAAAGTAGACTTTTACAACTTTAGTCAACCAAATTCCCATCAGAAGGGAGAAAACAAAACTTGAACTTTAAATTAACCAACAAAAAAAATAATATGTTTTAACTAATGATTGTTATAACCCTAAAGAATTTTCTAAGTAACAAAAAAATATGGAGAGAAGCTTAATGAATTGTGATCAGTTTAATCTAAATTCTTTCCATCGACCCTGAGGACAACAAATACAGGAATGTAAATTTGAAGATTGGTTGTGAGATGAAAGCTAAGAAATAAATTCGGACGAGGTAAAACTATTTCGAGTTTGAAGCTTGAATGATAATGAAAATAAATCTAATATCTAGTCCTCACAAAACTAGAATCCTCCTTCACTCACTAAGTATGGTCCTGTCATCGTTTAACAAAAAATCTTCTTTTCCTTATTTTGTCCCATGAATTTCATAGAATATTCTATTATTTCTCTTCCCCATCAAAATTAAAAATGAGCTTTTAAAATAGAAGAATAGTGAAAATCATGGAGAATATAATTTGCAACACTATCTATGACATGATTTATTCTCCTTTGACAATAATAATATTCCCTCATTACTACCATATTTCTAGTATTACTATCCACGCTCTACAAGCTAGAACTAAACTTACAATAGTTTAATCAAAGAATGGTAATCAACTAACTATTCATGGCTATTAAGAGCAAAACAATTTTAGTAAAATGTTGCAAAAAAAACATAAATCAAATTTGAGTAAGAAATGGGGAGCTTTAATTATAGAAGGTGTCTACTAGAGGATATTTTGTCTGGAACCGATATTCATATCATTACACAAAATAAACAAGTATTTTTATTCTTATGATAATCATTTGTAAAGCACCTGAGCAGCAACTGAGTAAATTATCACAGAAACATGTCATCTAGAAATTGTTCAAAAATGTTTAAATTCTTTAATAAAATCAAAACTGGAGTTTTGTTCATTATAATAATTGCAAATCTAAAGATAGGATAAGATGACGTAGGATAAGAAAGTCGAAGCTATTGAATAGTTGATGAAACGGGAGGATATCGTAAAGCTGGCAGACGTTAAGGTTTAAACTTAACGAGCGGGATGTTTTTCGTAGAAAGGCATTTATCACAAGCCCATTCTGCATAGACTTCAGCAGTGAGGAGTTGGTACGCTGCTTCAGTAAGACCAGTGCACACTCTACAAGCAGACAGACAATTCATTTAGGATAAAACAATATTAAAAATCAGCTATTATATTAAAATATATCATAAGGATAAAATCAAATATTTCATTTCACAAATGTAAAAAAGAATTTACAACATTTACCAGTATTGTAGATAAGGATGTAGCAAATTAAAGTAATAATTTGTGCTTTGATTAAAACAATAATGAGTATAATTCATTAAATTTGCAGTAGGAAACTCTCCTGGCTTAATAAAGAAACCTCGACATCCGTTGGAGTTGATTTAAATAACTAACTTATAGTTCATATTATTGTAACAATTCTCACTTATTAAGTTTGTTTAATGCTTAAATTTTCATTTTATTAAATTTTTTAATAGTAATTAGATCACCAACCCTAAATTAACATTTTTTCTTCTTTTCTTTTACAGGGCACCGACATCTGGGCCATTGGTGCCAGCATTTGTGGTGCAGTTGGGAATATTCATAATTGGCCCTGAAATAAGAAAAATCCTTGCTGCAGGTGGGACTTGAACCCCAATTTCCTGCATGAGAATCTAGGACGTTAGCCACTTCCCCCCCCCCCCTATGGCGCATCGACATCATGGCCATTAGCACCAAAATCCAAGGGGCAGCGAGGAATTTTCTCAATGAGCCATGAGATGAGAAAATTCCTGCTGTCAGTGTGAATCGAACCCATCATCTCCCACATGAGAGTCTAAGGCAGTAACCACTAGACCACAGAGAGACCCCATTTATACTTGTTATTCATAATTCTATGCGTTGAAGAGAAATGCGAAATAGGTATTACCTGTGAAACCAGAAGTTACAACCAGATTCACACAAAATTGCTTGGTCGTTGTCATGTACTTCTTTGTGGCATACACCACAAGGATAGATCGGAGGAGCATTAGGGTTCTGAGGGTTGAAAACCATCGACTGTTCCACTGGATATATCTACGAAAAGAAAGGATTTAAGAAAATTCAACAGATATAAACTAGTATGAAATGATAAACATATTAACAACATAAAAATTTGAAATGGCAAACTTTTAGCACTTTAAAAAGGAATGGAGCTATTGAGGCTGGACACATGAAAGAGTTTTTGAAAAATACCTTGAAATCTTTGTCAATCCTCCCAACAAGATGGCAGACTGAAATAGGCGAGAGCCGACTTGGAAATCAGCTTGAACCAGAATGAATTTTATTAGAATTTGGCTTACTAGAATAATTCCTTACTTGACCATGGAAGTTTAGAAAGGGTGACAACCATTAGGCAGCCCTGTGATAATGGCTGAAGAATTGTACTAAAAACAAATAGCACTCATATCTGAAAATAAAAAAGTCTGACTCGCAGAAACTATATCATCTTTGTGCGTTTCCATAAAATTCTTATCCCTAGTTCTTATGGAAAGCTTGGAATAAGATAAAGCTAATATTTTGTGAACAATGTAAACACCTACTCGTACTAAAGCAGACATTACACACTCGGCCTTTTAATCTTCTGCTCGGAAAGATATATTACTCTATGACAAACAAACAAAAATTGTTTCTCATTTTATTGGTAAATTAGTATTACTGCTAAAATAAATTAAAAAAAAAAAAAAAAAAAAAAAAAAAAAAAAACAGAGGAAATCATACATACAACTATTCAAAGCAACAAATCTAACACTTTCCAAGTTTTCAGCAATTATTTCTCCGGTTGACATCAACCCATCGAAAATGACTTCAGGACCGATTTTGAAGAGAATTTAGTAAGTTTTTGAATGGTTCCCTTCCACTTACCATAATTTCCATACCATCTTCGAGATATTTAATCAAACATACGTTTTGAGTTTGAAAAACTAATTTTATCAAGTTTTCGTAAAAACGGGACAGATATCACCTTGAAAATGGTTTTATTCGTTTTTTACGGTAAACAACCTATAAAAAGAGTACCTACAAGCATATTAACTCGAAAATCTAAGCATTACGATTTTTTTTGTGCGAATTTCACTCCAAAAACCATGTTCTGGTGGATGATAAATTAACAATATCAAAGACTAAAGTTTCAATTTGTTTTTGTGATTGATTATCGAGTGAAAATTGAGGAGAATGTTGAACTGTGAACTGATGAAGCAGAGGCTTTGAGAATTTCAATTCCTTCCTGCTATTTGTATAGAGGAGTTTATCTCTAGTTACTTTAGCATCTAGGAGAAAGCTGACATCTTTCATGACATCTCTGTCTGTGTAGGGGCCTTGAATCGGGAACAATAAAACCAAGAGGGTCATCTAAGCTGATTGTAGCATAGGAAGCCATTCTGGGGTGATATCTTATATTCAGTAGCTTAATTCTACCTCAGGCAGTGAAGGGAATTAACAAAAAAGACTCTGGTGCTCAAGTCCTTCCGCAAAATTAAAAAATAAAATAACGATTTTTTAGGAAGGCACATTCATTAGTTTTGTCTAAATTATGGTGCCTTATTATTTAGTCAAAACCAGTCACCTTACGTTTTTTGGGGGAAAGTAAGATATCCATTTAAGAGAGGCAGCTAATATTAGTGAAGACGGGTAAACCTTGCATCCTTTATGTCGTAGTACAGCAACCATGTTGTAAGTCATAAAGGACGCAATATTCTCGTTAGATTTTTAATCTTGTCAACACTACATTCAATACACAGACATTATGCAAGCCACGTGGGATTTATTTGGCCTTCCACGTATAGCGTTCCTTTCCTATTCATTAGAAGTGATATTTTCCTATTTTTTCTCTTTCCTTACAGATCCAATTTATTTATATTTATACAAACACACACACACACACACACACACACACACACACACACACACACACACACACACACACACACACACACACACACACACATATATATATATATATATATATATATATATATACTGAAATATTATACATATAGTCTGAAATTAGTCCTCATAGAGGAGAGTGGAGGAAGTTATAGATTCCGAGTTATCTAGTGGTGGACTAGGAGAACTAGTAGAATAACGAGAAAAACCCCCTAGATAGCTCGAGAATTCAGTGTTAAGAGAGAACATCTGGTTCTTGTAGACCATTACAAACAAGTCACGAAAAATGAAGTAGAACATTTTTTCAATTTAAACATTAAGTTTTAAGGTTTTTCCTTTTAAAATATAAAATTGAAAAATTGCCTTACCTTGCCAGCAGATACAGGCATTGGCTTAGGTGGAGGATAACCATGAGGCGGGTGTTGCATCGACATCGGATGCATAGCAGGATGTAGATTCATCCCTAACGGAGGTCCACTCGTTGGAGGAGGGGGATGATGGTTCATCATAGCGTTCTGTTGTCTTACAGGACCGTTTCCTGTATTTACAACACCACTTTTACACATATCACTAGGCATACTACACTGTTGTATATTGTTTTGGGGAGCACCATTGTTCATACACAAAGGACTGTTTATCGGCCTCATATCCATCCCCATAGGGCTAGACATGGGTCCCGATGGACACATCGGGCCGTTCCCTAAAGGCGAACCCATTGGGGAAACACAGTTCATGGACGAATGAGGCATCATCGGAGATCCTTTCCTTGATTGTCCCATGCAGTCCATGTTCATAAGAGGACTTCCGACGGTAGGGCTGCGATGAGGCATAGGACTTCCAGGGGTAGGGCCGCACATCATACCAGGACCGCAAAGCGGGCTCCTGTTCTGCCCGATAGGACTCGAAATCATCGGAGGCCCACACATTCCCATTGGGCTCATCGGAGGACCGCAACCCATTGGAGATCCTCCCATACTCCCACACGAACCTCCACCCATCATCATCGGACCACAGCTCATATGCCTGTTGGAAGATTGCTGTTGCTGTGGCGGAGTATCGTCGAATGGATTTGATGCAACAATTGTATCCCCATAACCTGAATATAAAATACAAATAATTAGTTACTAATTAATAAATGTTTAAATAAGAAATAAATTATTCATGTTTTAAAAAATGATAAAAGAACTAGGAGTACTTGGCTAAACAACGTGGTCGTTGTGACAGTCTGGAAAATTTTTCCTGCCCACAATTACCAGTGTAAACTGGACTCTCGACCAGTGCGGTTCTATTTGTTCCTTCCCCCATGAAAAAGTTCATTTGAAGTATGGTCCAATTACAAAGAGAACAGGAGTTTTGTCCAATTTCCTGTTTTTTTAACGTAGACATATTTTCATTGAATAAGCAGCTTGAAAACAGTTCAAGATAACTAAATTCTAATTATGCCATCATAAAATAGACAAAATTCACTAAACTTATTGATAGAAAATACTTTCTGGAAGTCCAATAAAGCACTTCTGTTTTTCTTGATTGATCAGAGTTTTCTCGTGAATTTTTTCCTCAGCCCCCTAATGGACTACAGATTCACTACTTACAGGAAAACTTCTGCAAATAGTAAGGATTAAATCTCTGCAAATGAAGTGTAAGTTTATTGAGGACTAGGGAACGATTGGCTCCCGATTGACAAGAAATGCGGAATGGGGTTTTGTTACTTTGAAATACCTTGAGAGTAGACCTAGCCCACCCTTTACACCTGAGCAGATGCGAGTCACGCACGACCTTTAGTGGTTAAGATAAGGTTCTTGTCAAGAACCTAATAATACCCTCTCAATTATTTGTGTATTTCCTAGTTTTCAATAATGATGGTCGCTATGACGAGTATTGAAAGATTGAGGCCCTTAGGGTAACGATTCAGGGTTATTATAAACTCTTTAATGACTTTAAATGATTGGATTTGTATGAAGTCTGTGTACATTAAAACGTCCATAATTAAACAAAATCTGCCCATCGTGGAAATGCACAAATAAGTGAGAGGGTATTATTAGGTTCTTGACAAGGTAGTAAGGGCCTAAAACTTGGTGTCTTTTTTCCAACATTTGATATTTTGAGGGATATCAATACTTAATGTAAGTGTATTTAGAGTTGGCGTCGTCCATGTTTGGCTTGAGGAGGATGACACAGGGACAAGACCTTATGTTATAATTTCATTTCATAGTAATAATTAGAACCAGAGATATCAGCGCATACAAAACGGGAATTTGAGTGTATATAAAAAGCCCTGGGGACTAGCGCACTCCAATATATATAAATTTTAATGGGGTCATTTTCGGTATCTACAAGGAATGACTTGTACGAGATTTGAAGAAATTTTTCAAAAATTGTTTCATGGCTGTAAGCTGAATAGCTGCTGGGAGTAAGCTGAATAGCTACATTCCTTCGGAACGAGCTAATGAGCAAAATTTCTCTCACAAGTTTGTTTCTTGCATGGGAAATTGAACTTTCCAGACTATCTGAACGGGCTAAAATAATGTAAGTCCGGGAAAATGAACACCCTGCGTACGAAAACTATTGCATTATCATGTGTTTAAGAAAGAAGAGAAAAAGAAAGAATAACCTTGCAGAAAATGGTAATGCAACATGACAGATTTGCATTAAATATAAGGAAAAATAATGATTGATTGATTTGAAACCTGTTAGCGGAGGTGGTAGAAGATCTTGCATTACGGGCGGAGGCTGTTGGTTTGCAGCAGCAGAAGCAGCAGCGGCTCCTGAGTTGTTATTAGAAGCTCTTCGTTTCTTCTTTGGAGGAGGTGGTTCTGGGTTCGTCATCATCGGAGGCTTGAATTCACCCATACCCATCCTAAAACAATCACAATACACTCACTTGAATGAGAACAACCTCCGTCACACAGGACCTACAAAACAAAGTGTATTTCTCAACAAGGTACATGAGACGTTGTCATGATGGAGCAACCATTTCTCAACAATGGCTGGTCAGCATGCGTATTCTTAAATTATGGTCTCATCTCACAAGAGTTTTCACAGGTTCGATGTTTTTGTTGGTTTTTGAAGTTGAAGGCCTCCCTGAATGTTGTTCATCCTTCAACGTTTTCTCTGCCTTCCAAAAATGCTTTGTGCCAGAGAAAAACTTGAGCCCAGCATAACGAATGCTCCCCATACTTTTACTTTGTTTTAACTTTTTAAATTTCAAACTTGCATCTACAAGCTTAACAGAAAATTTAAATGGCACAACGTTGCTCCAAATTCCGGTGTTCCATTTTGCGTGACGCACAACGAAAACACCACTTCACTTACACAGTCTCAAAAATCAAGTAGTTAACGGACTGAGTAGAAACTCGAACTGAGCTACACATTACTTTTCTCCCACACCTTGTATATATGTATTAGAGACCTGCACGAGTAAGTATGGCATCGCGTAATCACGAGTAGGTATACTCATGGGCGAGTACCTCGATTACTTTATGTGTACTCATACTCATTCCGAACACCGGCATCGGCATCGTGCCGCATCGGCATCGCCGAGTAAAATAATATTTGGCATCGGCATCGCCGAGTACAGAGGGGTTTGGCATCGGCATCGTGGAGTATTGCAGGTTTGGTATCGGTATCGCCGTGAATAACTACGTTATATACTGGTTCGCCTCGCCATGTGTAATGAAGTCCACTGTATTACTTACAACTCAACGAAACTACAGTGACTATACAATTGTAACGTAAACAAAAACAATGTAATACAGTCTATATTAAAATCCAGAAGAATCAGTAATAAAGGTAATATAAGAAATAAACATTTTTTTAAGGTGATAAAAGAAAAAAAAAAAAAAACATAAATAAAGGCAGATATAACCGTCCTGTCCTGCCGAATGTAAAAAGACGTTCTTGGTAACGTTTTTTTTTTTTTTTTTATTTTGTCATTCACATTCACGCGCGTTTTTTCCTGTTTCTAATATCAGCATTTAAGATGTAGAGTTTTCCAGCTCTACTCTAATCCACATAATATGTGGAAACGCTGTTGTTTTAAAAATATATTATGTTTCCTTGAAATACGTGGACTAGCACCGTATAAAAAATATGTTAACATTTACTACACATTACAAATAGGTAGCTCGTCTTACGCACCATCACTTTCAATTACGATTTTTTTTTAAACAGGACCATACAAAACTTAACCATAATATTCTCCAATGCGAAATCAGGGAAAATAACGCCCATATTAACCCCCGCAAAATTGACCTTGAAATTTTATTCAAGGTGAATCTTTTAATTGCATATTTCGAATCTAATAGTCATTAATAAATATCATTAGTATTAAACGCATCCCCCAAAAAACAGAAATGTGAAATAGAGGCCAAGTTCCCCCCAAAAATATTTGCCAATACAAGAGATGATACAAGAAAGAAATGTCCAAGTTCATTACTTAGAAGACCTATTAGTTACTTACTAAGTACAGTAAAGACACTTCAACTGACCTTTAAAAACAACGATAAAAATACTTTTATCCAGGTACTAAAATATCAATTTCCTCAACCAGGTATATTATTAAACTTGGCAATGTTTTATTTGTGCCGAAATTATCTTTAGAGTGAAAAGTAAACTTTGCCAAGTATAAGAATATACCTGGTTGAAGAAATTTATATTTTAGTAACTGGATAAAAGTATTTTTATTGTTATTTTTAAAGGTCAGTTGTGTCTTTATTGTTCTTAGTAAGTAATTAATAGGCCTTTCTAAGTAATGAACTTGGACATATCTTTCTTGTATCATCTTCTTGTATTGCCAATATTTTTTTTGGGGGGGGGGAACTTGGCCTCTATTTCACATTTATGTTTTTTTTGGGGATCTCATTACTATTTTCTAAGTATCAATTAAAATTTAGTTGCCGCATACCTACTGGCTTTTGTACTTCATATAAGACCAGGGTCTTTGGAGTCTGCATAAAGCTCTTCTTACTGCTTGATATTTGACAGATGAAAGACCTTTTTGACCTTAGTCAAGTGCATTCCCCGGACCAAGACCTACCTGTGTGCCAAGTTTGGTCAAAATCGGTAAAATGGTGTGAATTTGTGTAAGAACAAACATGCCGACAGACAGCTGATAGACGATTTTGACGTAGCCTATGACACTCCCCGGATAATAAACTACCTATATACCATGTTTGATCAAAATCGGTCAAATCGTGTGGATTTGTATAAGGAATAAACAGTTAAGCAAACAGCTGATATACTATTTTGAACTACCCTATGACACTCCCCGGATCAAGACCGACCTGTGTGTCAAATTTTGTCAAAATCGGTCAAACTGTGTGGATTTGTATAATAAACAAACAGACAGATAGACAGCTGATTAATGATTTTGACATAGTCTATGCCAATCCCGGGATCAAGACCTACTGATTTGCCAAGTTTTGTTAGAATCGGTCAAACGGTGTGTATTTGTATAAGGAACAAACAGACAGACAGACAGCTGATGGACAATTTAACCTAGCCTTTGATTCCCCCCATATCAAGACCCGCCTGTGTCCCAAGTTTAGTCAAAATTGGTCAAACGGTTCAGATTTGTATAAGGAACAAACCTACAGACAGACAGCTGGTATAAGATTTTGACCAAGCCTATATGCTTCTAAATGTTTCTTAAAACATCAAATATAGGTTCTTCATTCCGAGACGATTCATTTGATACCCCACATCATGGGTTTCGGACGGAATGACGGGTTTCCCAAGGAAGTACAAAACTGGCACGACACCGCTCTAGAAGCGGCGTCAAACACACCTTTTCAGGATTTTTCTGTTTTTTCCTTAAATAACACCTTCATATCTATCATCCTGCAAAATTTCAACTCTTTAGCATCATGGGAAATGCCTCCTATGAGTCAGTGAGTCCTATAAATCCCGATTTTCGATCGCTTATATCTCAGAAACTATTTTCAGAAAGAAAAAAAAATATTCTATAATCCCCTTATTTACTACCTAATTCATCTGTTGCTTATCTTGCCTTCTTATTTACGATGATTACGATGCAGTACTCACGAGTATTACTCGTAATCGTAATGTAAAGTAATCGACGATGCCAATTCCGGACGATGCCGAGTATGTACTCGCATCGTCCAGTTTATACTCGGCGATGCCAATTCGAAACGATGCCGAGTATGTACTCGCATCGTCCGTTTTATACTCGGCGATTATTTATCCGATTACTTTTTACTTATCCGTGCAGTTCTCTAATATGTATGTATGTATGTATGTGTGCCTGTGAGTATGTATGTATGTATGTATGTATGTATGTATGTATGTATGTATGTATGTATGTATGTATGTATTTATATATATATATATATATATATATATATATATATATATATATATATATATAAATATTCCACTTTTTCTTGTTTCTTTTTTCTGACAGGGGGTCGATAAAGCAGTACACTCTTGATTCACATTAACTACTTTATTTGGTTTGTTTCGCCTGACATGTTTCGTGCCTTTTCGCACCTCTTCAGGAGCTTTCCTTATCAGGAAGTCCTCTCGTCATGTAGCTTGAGTACTATGCCTGACTCAAGCTAGACAACATGACGAGAGGACTTCCTGATAAGGAAAGCACCTGTAGAGGTGCGAAAAGGCACAAAACATGTCGGGCGAAACAAACCAAATAAAGTAGTTAATGTGAACCAAGAGTGTACTGCTTTATCGACCCCCTGTCAGAAAAAGAAACAAGAAAAAGTGGAAAATATATATCGGGTCATCTTTCAAAAGAATTAATATATATATATATATAAAAATATATATATATATATATATATATATATATATATATATATATATATATATATATATATATATACAGTAGAATGCCGATTATTTGAATTAATTGGGACCAGGAGTGCTTCGGATAATCTATAAATCTATATATATAAAAATCACGTGTCTGTCTGTCTGTTTGTTCCTTTTACAAATCCACACCGTTAGACGGATTTTGACCAAACTTGGCAAATAGGTAGGTCTTGACCTGGGAAGTCTCGTAGGCTAGGTCAAAAAAGTCTACCAGCTGGTCTGTCTGTATGTTTGTTCCTTATACAAATCCACACCGTTCGACCGATTTTGACCAAACTTGGCACACAGGTAGATCTTGATCCGAGGAGTGGCGTAGGGTAAGTCAAAAACGTTTACCACCTGTCTGTCTGTATGTTTTTCCTTATAGAAATACACACTGTTTGGCCAATTTTGATCAATCTTGGCACAGAGGTAGATGTTGATAGGTGGAAAATCGTAGGCTAGGTTAACATCGTCTAGGACTAACAGTTCCGTGGTCACAGGTTCGAAACTGAGAACTCAAATAGTTACAGATTTGTGTTATTATATTTTAATATTACTTATTTGATTTCTAATTTATTTGGGCTTTTCTAGATGCAGAAAGTAGGTGTAGCATGGCACAACGGGTAACAGCTAGTCGAAAATAAGGATAATTGGACATGTAATTGTAATAAAAAAGAAATGGTAATATTACGTTATAAAATATTATTTATTAATGTTTCAAAGTACTTTGAACACAAATTAATTAATACATTACTGAAAAAAACGATAAAAACTAAAAAATTACTTATCTTTACCACTTGATCAATTATAAAAACAAGCTATTGGTATGTGTTTTATCTTATTTCAACAGCAAAAGTGTCATTATGACATAGACCATAATAAACCACAATAAAAAAAATCCAAGAGCTACAAAGTTAAACTGAAAAAACAATACTGACTCTAGTTGAATGTTTCCCGTTCGCGCTTTAGGGAGTCTTGGTGTTGGTATAATCAGCGTTCTACTGTGTATAAATAGGTAAAGTTCGTTAACCTAATCCAGAATCTTTCCACCGGACTGGTGGTTTTTCAACTAGATTCCAACAAAAAAAAATTGTATTGCTTCAACTTGTTTTATGGGTTCCTTAAGATAGGAAAATAAATGAAACCATATTTAAAGCGATATCTGGAACCGTTTATGAGAAAGTTAATACAACTACTTTTCCAAAGTGATTTTCAGTTTCGGTATTTAGAAATGATTGATTCAGTTGTAACATGTTACAGATGTTTAATATTCATCTAACCTAAGATATTTAAATTTTGGTTGCGTTTGGAGGTAAGGAATTATTAGAAAAAAAAAATGTTATTAATAGACATGGAGAGATTTTGGATCTCGGTATATTTTCTAAAATATCTCGAAAACATTTGTGAAGATTTGAAGATGGTCATTCGAAAGCTTACTAAATTCTCTACAAAAAGGTTCTGATGTAATTTTTGAAGGGCAATGACAATAGGAAAAATAAGTGCTTAAAACTTCAAAACTGTTAGTTTTCTTCTTTTTAAAGGGTTTTTGTCTCTACCTAAATTTTTAATTGGTTGTTGTTTTTTTTAATTGTATATAACAGTAAAATGAGTATTTTAGTAAAACAAGGCAAGAAAATGAGAAACATTGTTAAAGTGTTTCCAAGAGCGAAGTTGAGAAAGAGGATGGAGTAATTTTCACTTAGGATAGAATATTTTTCCTGTTGTGGCACCTAAAATCTTATACTACTTCTCTTTGAAATTTCATTGTATATGTTTGACGAAAGATCAAACCCTACCAATAACTGCTTCTATTCCTTTACTAATGGCATTAGGGTTACGAACAGAGCCGTGCTAAGATGATGCAGTTCCGGTGAGTCAGAATTTATTATACTTGTAATGAACAACAAACACATTATTAATTTTGCCCCGGAGTAAACTCCATGCTCTAACGGAGTAATTTTACATTGTTTACGAGTGATGTTCCTCAAGAATTGAGCACCTTAACAACTGAGTTTCATTACAAGGAAATAAAAATAAGAGTTGGTATAGTCATATCAAAATTTGGCTTGAAAGAAAATCTCAAATCCTAATGAACTGATTAAGTTTATTTTTACAACAAATCTTTCGTTTTATGTAAACATAATAGACAAATATCAAATTTTGTAGCAGTATAAAAAAAAATGTTACGACTGTTTGGGCGTATTAATAATTTCCCTTGGAAAATTCCTCTTATAAAATATACAAATATTCCACAACTTTTCATGTCTGGTAATAAAATGTTGTTTTTTTTTTTTTTTTTTTTGTTTTTTTTTTTTTTTTTTTTGTTTTTTTATACTTTCTTAATTTCAACAAAACCAAAATTTAGATATCGTAGTTTAAACAAATGTCAAACATCTGGTCAAACAATTTTAAACAAAAATGTCAAACAATTTTTAACCGAATCAATCGTTTCTGAATACCCAAATGGAGAATGAATTAGAAAAATTAGTTGTATCAACATTTCTCGTAAATAGTTACAGATATTGCCTTAAAAATGGTTTAATACGTTTGCATACGCTAGAAACCCAATAAAAGTCGTCACACAGGAGTTGCATAACTAAGCACTTTCCTCAGAATTTGGGTTGTGTAGACTGGTTTCCAGAACAATTTGCTTAAAATATCCTACATAAATAAAATAAAAACATGAATAGTTCTCTTTTAGCACTTTCCTCCGAAGGAAAGTAGCTATTGAGGTTGGACTCATGACGGAATTTTTGAAAAATTTCTTCAAATCTTTATCGATCCTACCTAGTAGACACCGAAAATGACCCCCGTTAAAATTTATATATATCTACATATATATATATATATATATATATATATATATATATATATATATATATATGTGTCTGTTAACACGATAGCGGCCGGGTTTTTGTTTTTTCGTCACGAAACTTGGTATATAGCATTCAATTAGCAAACGATTGAACGAGTTCGTTAACCACCAAAGTCGGTCCACCGGAAGGGGGGGTTTACCCCGAACCCAAAACACTAATTTGACTATGTCAGCCGTAATATTTGTTATATTTCAACGAAACTTGGTATTCGTAGTGGTAATATAGAAAGAAAAGTGAGATATAAAAATGAACTAAATCGGTTCATTAGAAGGGGGGGTTTACTCTGGACCCACAATACCAATTCGCCACTACCAGCCGTGATTTTTGGTATATTTCGACAAAACTCGGTATTCGTAGTGGTAATCCACAGGTAAATATGTGTTGTAAAAATAAACTAAATCGGTTCATTAGGAGGGGGGGTTTACTCCGGACCCACAATACCAATTCGCCACTACCAACCATGATTTTTGGTATATTTCGACGAAATTCGGTATTCGTAGTGGTAATCTACAGGTAAATATGTGTTGTAAAAATTAACTAAATCGGTTCATTAGAAGGGGGGGTTTACTCCGGACCCAACTTCCTATTATACTCATACCGGTCGTAATTTCTGCTGTATTGTAACGAAACGCGGTATACGTCATGGGTAACTCAAGAGAAAGAAGTGTTGTAGAAATGAGCTGAATCGGTTAATCGGAAAGCGGGGGTTTGATTTGTAATATATTTTAAATAGAAAAGCCCGCCAGACGTAGGTTCACAAAGCCGCCGCAAGGAGCGCTTTCTACCACTAGAGTGACTGTATCCTGTTCCTGCGTTAGATCAAAATACAATAATATGAAGGTTTTGTATTTATTACGTAGTGTAATAGGTACCATGTGTAAACATAACTCTGGAAGCAAATTAATAATTGATCAGTTACTCATTATAAATTTAAAAGAGAACTATTCATGTTTTTATTTTATTTATGTAGGATATTTTAAGCAAATTGTTCTGGAAAGCAGTCTACACTACCCAAATTCTGAGGAAAGTGCTTAGTTATGCAGCTCCTGCGTGACGGACTTTTAATTTTGTAATGAGTAAGTGTTCAATTATTAATTTGCTTCCAGAGTTATGTTTACACATGGTACCTACAACACTACTTACTAAATACTAAAAGCTTCATATTTTCGTCTTTTGATCTGACGCAGGAACAGGATACAGGCCCTCTAGTGGGAGATAGCGCTCCTTGCGGTGGCCTTGCGAACCTACGTCTGGTGGGCTATTCTATTGAAATATATTACAAAGTAAACCCCCCTTTCCGATTGACCGATTTAGCTCATTTTTACAACACTTCTTCCCCATGAGTTACCCATGACATATACCGCGTTTCATTACAATACAGCAGAAATTACGACCGGTATGAGTATATTAGTAATTTGAGTCCGGAGTAAACCCCGCCCCCCTCCTAATGAACCGATTTAGTTTATTTTTACAACACATTTGTACCTGTAGATTACCACTACAAATACCGAGTTTTGTTGAAATATAACAAAAATCAGGGTTGGTAGTGGCGAATTGGTATTGTGGGTCCGAAGTAAACCCCCCCCCCCTTCTAATGTACTGATTTAGTTTATTTTTACATCTCACTTTTCTCTCTAGATTACCACTACGAATACCAAGTTTCGTCGAAATATAACAAAAATCACGGCTGGTAGTGGCAAATTGGTATTGTGGGTCCGAAGTAAACCCCCCCCTTCTAATAAACCGATTTAGTTTATTTTTATATCTCACATTTTTCTCTAGATTACCACTACGAATACCAAGTTTCGTTGAAATATAACCAATATTACGGCTGGCATGGTCAAATTAGTGGTTTGGGTTCGGGGTAAACCCCCCCTTCCGATTTTGATGGTTAACGAACTCGTTCAATCGTTTGCTAATTGAACGCTATATACCACGTTTTGTGAAGAAAAAACAATAACTCTGGCCGCTATCGTGTTAACAGACACACACACACACACATATATATATATATATATATATATATATATATATATATATATATATAGAAATATATATAAATTTTAACTGGGGCCATTTTCGGTGTCTGCTAGGTAGGATCGATAAATATTTGAAGAAATTTTTCCAAAATTCCGTCATGAGAGTAACCTCAATAGCTACTTTCCTTCGGAGGAAAGTGCTAAAAAGAGCACCTGCAAGCATATTAATGCAAAAACGTAAGCACTTTGATTTTATTTTGCATGAATATCAATCCGAAAACCATTTTTTGGTGGATGGATTCTGCTGGTTAACGAACCTGACCTCCTTTTTTTGGTCTTGACCTATTTTGAACCAAATTTCATTAAAATCAGTCCATTTTTGGGGCAACTACTGAGCGAACAGACATTTATTTATTTATGTATATATATAAGTTTTGTTGGGAATGGAAAATCAAGTTTGAATCATAGCTTGGATAATTTTTAAATTATTTTTAATTTAACTAAGTTTTTTTTTTTTGGGGGGTACTTGCGTGCTAGACGCACCAAGAAGTGGGCCTCGTTCAGGGATCCGGATCATGAAATGAGAACTCAATTGAAGTTGAGGCAATATGGCAACCGAAAGACCATTCATTAATATTATCAACGAGTTGGATTGAATAGAGTTTCGATATAACCTTGAGCGAGGCGAAACGCATAGCAATTATGCCATTAACATAAGTGCTACTGGTTTCCTAGGTTATATAACATTAGCACTTATGTTAAATGCACAATTGCTATGCGTTTCCGCTCGCTAAAGGTTATATCGAGACTATAGTTGATCCAACTCGTTGATAATATAGATCACTGGTTATTCGGTGGAAAATGGGCTGACATGCAATTTAACATTGCTTCAAAAGAGTACTTTTTCAGTCGTTGGTAAATCCTAAATACTCATTTTCCTATCTGAAAGAATAGCACAAAGAACACTACAACACAAAGAAGTGAAACAATAAATATAACTAGTAATAAACACAAATCTAACAGTAAGTGAACACAAAACGATGACAAGAACGGAAGAAAGAACAGCCAATAGAATTTCCCATAGGAATGAACCAATAGAAACGCTTCATTTGAGTTCTCATTTCATGATCCGGATCCCTGAACGAGGCCCACTTCTCGAGATCGGTGCAACTAGTAAGTAAGCACCGTTTCTTTTTAAAATAATTTCAGATGCTTAAGTATGAAGGTCATTGAAACCTTTATGTCACTAAGGTTATTATTTTTGAGAATTTTAATTACTATGCAAATTATGAAGATAAAAGATAATATATCGAAACATTTAACAAAATAAAATGAATTATTAAAAAGATATGCAACGTTCTACAAATTTAGAATGTTGGAACAGTTTCAACAAGTTATTTTCTTTGTTCTCAGTTCATTAAAATAAATACTATTACTAGCAAAGTTCATTTTTATATATTCTTTAGGGATGTAATCATTAAAGTAGATAAACCACGTTAAAATGTTTAGATTAAGGAATATTCTAAACAATTATCCATTTATTGGTCAAAAATATTTTTTTCAAACTTATGTACAAGATGTCTCAACCGAATGCGTTAAACTTTAACACATTGATTCTGATGATTTTATCTGCAACATAACTTATCGAAACTTTATTAAACATTTGTTTCAAGAAATTACTGCTGTTAAAAAAAAAAAAAAATTTAAATCAAAACTTTGAGTTCAAAAGTTGTTTAACTTATGAAATGTGGTACCCAATAAAAAAAAATCATACCTACCATCTTAGGTAAATTATAAAGAATATGTGTTGTCAATTTATACAAAATCATTTGAGTAGATTTTGTATGTCACATAGAAAAAAAGTTACCATATAAAATATTCCTAACAGTATAATTGATTTTTGTAGGCAAAAACAAACGATTTGTCGAAAACTTCAGGATGGTATAACTTCCTAAATAGTTTTGTCTCATGCATTTCTTCACAGTATAAAATAAATTTGATATAACAACTATTTAAAAAAGTCCATAAACGATGAAGCTAAATGCTAATTTTTTTTAATTGTAATAATACCAAGTATTATTATCTAAAATTGAACTATATATTGGTTTGGGAAAGGATTCATTGCGGTTTGTAGCTTGAATCCCGAAGGATCGTGTGGAACAATTTCAATCTATAATAGAAAGAATGTTCCTCGCACAAATCAAACTTTCAAGATTAAGCTTCCTGTTTAATAACACAATGTAAACATTAAAAAACTGAAATATTTCACATAATAAATGAGTACGCAGAAATTAAAATACTAGTTTGAAAATGTGCTTCATGATTATTAGATTAGGAATAGGAGTGTAATAAGAGGCTAATATATACTCACTACTAATACATATTTAGTACATAAACAGTTTGGAAAGAATATAACATATTCATTGTACTATTTAAAGAATAATCCTTTCAAACATTTCATTCTCCAGGTAATATGTACCAATGTTCAGTTGATTTACGGAATTCTGTAAATGTGTAATGAAACTGTTTTCAATACGTTTAATTCAAAGTATTGTACCACGTTTAGATTCCTAAATAATATGCTTCAAGTTATATGAATTCAAGAATTGACTGGTAACTATGCAAATACCATAAGACAACAGCTTTCTGTGAGACGTTAACTGACATTTGACTAAGAAAATATTGAGTACTTACCCGCAATTCATTTTTTCATCGGGGAAAAAAGGAGCTCGAGTCATGTGAGGATGTGGTTCCATCCCCGGACAGGGAGGATAATACATTTGGTTACGCCCCCTTGGCATGCTAAAACATACGAAAGGTATAATAAATCGTCAACTATTCCATGTCTTATGATATAGAGAAATAATGTCAAAACAATGGTTACCTAACAAAGGGTGCCATCCCCCCTAAATTATGGCTCATTTCCCTTCACTTTATTCTCATCGCCCAGCTAAAATAACAATCGCTCTTCCCCGATTGCATTGGGCGATTATTTGTGAGCTCGTCCTGCCAAAAATGAAAAACAAGTCAATATCCATTGGATAACATTAATGGAATAACAATACAAAAATGCAAATGGATAATTATAAATAAAACAGAGAATAACAACAAAGTGAACAAAATCATATTTTAGTGCATAATAATATAGGCTATGTGGATATGGAATAATTTTTATAGAATTATTCTAAGCAACTTACATAAAGCAAATAAAGGCCCTATCATTATTGAAGGGCCTAACTATATACAACACTATTACATTCCATAAATGGCCTTGCACTGATTAGGCTGGTATTCCAGATTCAGTGAACTTAAATGACATGTTGTCCTTCCCAGTTCATGGAACCCATTCTTACACACATGACTGTGCGTCGATAAGTTTTATACTAGAATCTTCAAACTCCTAATGTAAAACATTCACAAATCTTATAAACACTTATGTTTTTTCCACGCACAGATACACGAATCTAATTTTGGTCACTCTATTGAGACAAATAAAAGGGGAAAATACTTGGCTAGCGGCTTGATATTTTTGACTATAAACAGCACCATAGAGGATCGCATGTACAGTTCCAAATTTGAGGCATCTTAATACAAAATGAAAGTTTATAAAAACTGTATGTTCAGAAGTTTTCATATTCATTGCAACTATTTAAAAAATACTAATTTGTTAAATTATATAGATAACTTATTTTATGTTTGCAGATTTATAAAAATATAATTCAGAGAAATTCGAAACCTCTTAGCTCTTAGTTGCATACAGCGCTCAAAGCCTGGAGCGGAATAAATGGAAATTAATTAACCTGCTGGTCAACGGGATTTATTTGTTTTCTGTAATTGTTAATCCTAAATGTTATATTCTCCCAATTAATGCATGCAATTTATGAAGAGAATGTACATTTTGAAACTCGTTGAAGTTGGTTTAGTTTCGATTTCGTATCCGATGACGTGGGTGTTGGTTGAGATGGTCATTTAAACTAATAAATCTGGAGAAAAAAAAGTCGTTTTTAGCCATTAAACCGTTGCATGTTTATGTCCGGTTTGACCTGTTATAATAAGCACTGATATTAAAGTTTGTTCGATTTGAATTATCTCAGCAAACTACTTAATTTTAAATTTCATTGTTTAATTGAATGATAGGCATATATGTGCTCTTAATTAACTGTTCAACATTAGAGTACATTGAAAATTAGATTTGTTGTGACAAATTATTTATTTTTAAAACAATAAAATGTTCTGTTTATAGATAGTTTCTTGGGGCTCAATTTCTAAGTGAAATTTATTTTAAAAGTGAATGGAAACTATGCTACAGATTCATAAGAACATTATATGTTTTGTTAATTGAAAGTTTATTTCTTCGTCATTTTCAATAGTTGCCTTCATTAAACAAATTATTTTGTGTAAGTTTGTAACTACTTTTCAATTTTTTTTTTGTTGAGAATTTTTTGATTGTCACTCCAGGGTAGAATGAATCATTTATTGTGTTTGTTTTCGAGGGAAATATTCCAATATGGATTAATAATTTGATGAAATAACTGGTAGAGGAATGATAATAGTTGTGTTTAGTTTTGCTTTATACGACTTCATCGTGATCTATTCAATTATTTGTATTGGATATCTTATTTAAAATAATTTCATTTTTTAACATCAAAATAAAATTTATGGCGATGGCGGGGATTGGAGTGTGCCTTAGTTATAATTATAAATTTTGTATAATAATAGGTATCAGTATCTTCTTCAAGTTTTAATTAGATTGTTGATGTTTTGAATGTTTATTAATTATTAGACCATTTTCAGGCTTCTATTCAAAGCACAATCTTATATTGCCTAATAATAAAATACTTATTGGCAATGTCCATAATAAAGTGTACTAACATTTTTTTAGTGGAGATGGAGATAGTTAGCCGTTGCAGTGATACGAAGACAAGGGATGATTTTCGGCTGCCAATGTGCAGCCGAAACGTCCAATAGAGATTTCTTCCTGAAGGTCTGACGTTTTTTCCTCCCAGCCGAATCCCAACCATCCCTTGTCTTTGTAACATTTCTTTACTTGTTAAATCTCTAAAAATAGGTCAGATAATTACTGCACTTATTTTGGATAATATAGCATTTTCAAACTTTAAAATTATAAGTTATGGTTCACTGGAACCGCAAGCTAAATTTCTTTTGATCATGGTTACTACAACCTGAATATCATGGGAGAATATAGAGGAGTGGGAAGAATTGTTGTTTCCTAGACAAATTGGTTTAAATTCATTTTTTGGGGGGGAAATTTTCTTTTTGTAAATTTCAATACTTATTTATTTATTATTATTACTTAAATTTTAACATCCATTATAATTAACTTAGAATTTTTAGGATGGGTTATCTATAGGTTACCACCCTTTTCTAGTCAGGTAAGGCTGATGCCTTTTCTTTTTTCCAAAGAAAAGCCACCACTCCTAGTGGGAATCGAACCCATGACCCTTTGGCACAGAGTGTTAAGTGCTCGCGCCTGAACCCCCACCAGGCCTCCACTTATTTATTTAAATTTTATTGACGTCGATAATAATTAACTCAGAATTTTAGGACGGGTTATCTTTAGGTTACCACCCTTTTCTAGCCAAGATGTTTTGTTTTCACAAAAGATCAAACACTTCCAAGCCACCCATCCCTTAGTGGGAATTGACCCCACTACCTTTGGAACGGAATATTAATACAATGTTAAGCTACTGTATATATATATATATATATATATATATATATATATATATATATACACAGTAAAACTTGGATAATTCGAACCTCTAGGGACCGATAAGAAAGTTCGAATTATCCAAAATTCGAATTACAAAAGTTTTTGAAAATAAAGGGGTAAAAAATCGAATTTCATGTTTTCTCACATTTTATTTAAACAATAACAAATATTTCATAAATTGATGATTACGTACATATTGTCGATACAAATGCAAAGTATCGAATGTGAAAAAACGCATTTTTCATTTTAAATCTTTACTGATTGCTGTTGGACTGATGGATGGCAAACTCGAATCTAAGTTCACACAGTGAAAGGAGGATGTAACCACTGTCAAAAGGTAGAATCTGCCTACTATTTGACTGCCTAAAAGCAAAGTAATAAAAAAAAAGTATTTTCATTCTTGAAAGTGGTGATTTTCATATTCGTTAGTTTGCATTTGTATCGACGATATGTAATAAATAATTTATAAAAAAAATAAAAATAAAAGTCTATTGTTTTGAAAAAAGTAATTTTCATGGGCAAGAATTTTTTCATTATTTTTCAGATAAGTTGATAAAGTGTTAGGAGGAATTCTAAAGTCCTTGGCAATTTCAGATTTTTTCTTTATTGCAATTTCAACTTCTTCAATTACAGCTATTTTCTCTGACAACGTTAAAGTTTTATAACTGGTAGGCTAAATCAAGAAGTCACTGAACTGCGCTGTACACCGGAAATTCAAGGCAGAAACAATACAACAGATCTAGACACTGACTCAATTATAACTGAATAAGAAATGAGAGGGGTGGTGGAAGGGAATTCTAGGATAAAACAGGATGGTGTATGTAACTACAACCCTTGGAAGGGAGGAAGCGCGACCCACCACTTTGCAGAACTAGACTGCAAGAACTAGACTATGAGTCATTCCATGTCAAATCAACACACTTTTTTGACCTCTCATAGATGGAACCCCTGCATCTGCATCTTACTATCCTTCTTACCCGAGACAACAATATTTAAAAAAAAAATTAAGATCGAACATCTCCCATTGGAGGTAAAGACTCGTAAAAAATTCGAATTATCCAAAATTTTATTCGAATTAACCACGATTTTTTTACATTGTTTATGCCCTAAATTTTAGGGACCGAGAGAAATATTCTAATTAACCACAATTTCGAATTATCGAAGTTCGAATTATCCATGTTCCACTGTATATATATATACATATATATATATATATATATATATATATATATATATATATATATATATAAATATATATATATATATATATATATATATATAAATATATATATATATATAAATATATATATATATATATATATATATATATATATATATATATATATACATATATATATATATATATACATATATATATATATATATATATATATATATATATATATATATATATATACATATATGTATATAGTCTTGCACATCTAGTCCTCCCTTACAGAAGCAGACTCAAATATATAAAATAATGTGTAATAATTAAGGTAATAATATCATCCATGAAATAATAGAGACATGAACCATACAATTTTATAAAAAATGAATGTAATGTATGTTTTGGCATAAGGCTTCCTTTCTCCAAAAGCCACCCATGTGCTTGATGTACATTCCTAAAGTACTTAAATATTTAAAAAAAAAGAAAACCCACTTTGGTATTTTTAAGTGGGCCCAGCCCAAAATAAAACTCACCCAGTTTTTTTTTTTTGGGGGGGGGGGGGGGGGTCTGCCGTGGCAAACCCTGTTTTACCTTAAAGTAAATGTAAAAATGTAATACTGATTTAAAAAATGTAATGGAAAATTTAAAAATAATGTGTACAAGTAGAAAACATTGGGGGTCTTGCCCCAAAACACAATTTATTTCTAATTAACCTTTAGAATGAGTCTGGAACTGAATGAGTTGCCTGATGGTGAGTGCAAAACTCAGCCACTCTCGCTAAAGGTGAGAGGCGTTATCTTCTATTGTTATCGTTCAAGGGCTGGATTCGGGATTCCAGGCACTACCCAGCCTTTAATTTATTCAATGGCTACCTCCAAAAGAGGGAAATCAGGTGGCTAGAACATTTTACTGACCGTACCAGCTCGCGAGTATGCCGTATGGTCAAGAATCAGATACCTCTACAGTACCGGTCCCTTATGGAACGTATTACTTTTTTATGGATACCTGAACCCATCCAGTCCTTAGTGTTAACCTTACAGTACCCAGCATCGAGGCCTGTGAGCAGCCCAACCTCTTCCTTTGTTTTTTCCTGTATTGAGCATGATATCCATATATACTTCTGAGTGTGGGAGATTTGGCTTTGTTGCAGACATCCCATCCTGACTATTACAGGTCACCTCCTTTCCAGTATTCATTGACTAATCTCCTGATTATTACAGGTCACCTCCTTTCCAGAATTCATTGACTAATCTCAAAAGGGAGGAGCTACTATACAAGAGGTCTCAAACCCAAGCTTATCGTCTTTCTCATGACCAAGTTATCTCTATTGTTATCTGGAAGAAGATTTATCTACAGCTTGCTAAATTTCACTATTTTAGACTTAGGAAAATTATTATGTAGAGCGTTTAAAGTCTCAAGTCTTTTTCAATATGAATATTGAGCGCAAGGAACTGGTTTATTCAAAAATACTCAAGATGAAAACTGAAATTATTGAAAGCATTACAATGAAGATAGACATTATTGTTTAGGTATTTTAAATGAATTTTTAATTTGATCACTGATTTTAAGCTTTTTAATGCACACAATATAATGACATCAAAGAATAAAAGTAGCATATGTTTTTTTAATTGCTTGGTTCCCAGGTGAAAGCCAGGTTACATAATAATTATTCTACAATAAATTATGTCGATACTTCAACACCTTCCTTCATAATTTACTTGTAAAATAATTAAAACTAATAAATTTAATATAATACATAAATTGAATGTTCAAAAAAGTCCTAAACCTTGATTTAGCTTCTTAAGTCTAGGACTTAGTATCGGCTTTGTTAAACAGTCAGCAAGTTGATTTTGGGTATCCGCTCTCCTGATATGAATTTCTCCCTCTTGAACCTTTTCTCTGACAAAAAAATCTATTTACTGGTAAATTTCAAGAGCAGCTTCCTCGGCCATGATTCTTTAACTCCGCAACTTCACTCCCTTCAATGATGTTGACATAATCATTATAGCTTTAGGTTTATTGAGTGTATCCTGTGCCCTCAATTCGGCTAGGAGAAAAACGTCAGACTTTCAAAAAGAAATCTGTATTTGGACGTTTCGACTGCACAATGGCAGCCTTCTTGAGCTAAAAAATATATACAACTTATAAGTAAAGAACATATATATGTACAACTAGTAAGTAAAAGACAGGCAGAAATGAGCGGAGTATATATATCAATACAATAAATTTTAACCAATCTTATTTTTAAAACAATGAAAATACGGTAGTTGGAAAGTAAACAGCATGTAGAAAGTGTTAGTAAAACAGTACAAAAAAAATTAAACAGTAAAAAACAACGCACATTTTTTATGTAGTGAAAAACAAAATCTATTTTATAAGTGAATACAATTTATAACAATTAATATATAGATACATACCACTAGAGAATGCCTAGGGGGGAAGGGAAACACCAAAAAGCGACAGATTTCCGAATGCGTCCACATTAACATATTAGTAAAATATCTTTGTTACCAGCAGGTTGCTTATCAATTTCCTCTCGCAACTGCTTCCATGCATTGGAAATTCTAGTAATAAATGCAACAGCATGATCTTCTGGCATCCACTTACTTTCAAAAAATTTATTACATAAATCAAAAATTCTATCTTCTGAGAATGTATCAAAAATTTGACAAAGTCCCAACCACATATCTCTTCTAGACTCTTGGCGTCTCACCTTTTCAAACATCTCCTCTGTCATGTTATTAGACATAACCAGCAATGCTTGGTTGTCAATTGTATTAAATTTAGCTAAATCTTTATCATAAGCATTCATAGCTTCATTATCAGTTCTATCAGGAGGTTCTAAAGGACACCTGTAAGTTCCATCTATTATTTCTATTGCCCTGGGTATCATCTTTAATCCCATTCTTATTTTCACCTTCCAGTTTTCCCAATTGCTCTTTCCTTCTAATAGAGCAATCTCAGGAATAATAATTGATTTGGACTCCATATTTTTTGTTTAAAGAAAAAAAAAACATACCTCAGAGCATTCACTTCTTCAAATCTTCATTTATTTACCTTTCTTCGAATGTTACTTATAACTTCATGCTGGGCCCATAACCTGTTTAGGTATTTTAAATGAATTTTTAATTTGATCACTGATTTTAAGCTTTTTAATGCTCACAATATAATAACATCAAAGAATAAAAATAGCATATGTTTTTTAGTAGCCTGGTTCCCAGGTGAAAGCCAGGTTACATAATAATTATTTTACAATAAATTATGTCGATACTTCAACAATTATCACAACTGATCATGAGAAAGAATGTACTTAACTATCTCATAAACGGACTTGGCCATTTTGTAGTGAAGATCTGAACTGCTGGGAGATGTTGCTATTTTGTGGAAGAGGTTAAATCACATTAATAAGAAAACAAACCTTAAACATGTGTTTATTATTGAATTAACATGTTTATTTTAGTAAGTCTTCTCAGATTTGCTGATAGTGGGTTATTACTTCTTAAAAGGCGAATTGGGGCCCCCTCCTACGAGCGCCCAATATCAACCCTGCGGAAGTCGGAAGGAGTAATGTTTGGTAAGAGAGTGGATGGGGTGGACATCCCATTGAAGTGTCTCTAAAGTTTCATCAACTATTTTTGCAGCGCTTGGGCAAGAGTTGTCAAGCCTAATGATCACATTGTCTTGTCTTTTAGCATATTGGGGTCGCTTCAGCTTCAATGCTTGCTTCAGGTGATTACGCCCTTGTTAGAAGGATTTATTTAGGTCTACTTTCCATTTAGCTTCATCAATTGTTTCACAATACATTCCGTGATCTGTGTTTTTCTAATCAAGTCTCTTTCAAAAGTTTTTGAAACAAAAAGAAGATAAAAAATATTTAAAGATTTCTACTTTGTAAGGTGGTTAGGGTAAATAACCCAATGGTTGACACTAGAAGGAGAGGCTTTTTGTTTTAAATAATTTTTTAGTCATTGTAGAGAATGAATTTTGAATACATAATTTTTGTTGTTGACTCATTCTATTTGAAATGTATATAAACCAATTTTAGAGACATTAAGTATTTCATGAAAAATAAATAAATGCAGCCTACTACTAATACTCTGGTTCTAATATTGACACTTCTGGAGTAGCTCAACCTAATGTTCACTTTCCTTTTCTGAAGGGTGACAGTAAGGACAAATGATAATAATAAAACTTTTTTCTTTCTACAAACAATAGTAGGAACATTGGAATATATAATGAATTCTAAAGTATTGAAACATCTAAAGAGATTCTTTCCGAAACACTACAAATTTAATACAATAATTATTTTTAACAAAAAATAAGAACTAGGAAGACAAAAAAGGTAGCCCTCCTGATTTTATTTGTAGAGTCAGTGGTTCTGAAAATTGATCACAGCCATTTTTATTACCCAAATTCATTTCTCTCGCTCACTTTTTAACAATCGCTCTTCTCATTTAACTTTTTGTGTAAAATTTGATCTGCATTCTTCTCTTGCACATAATTTGTTATTTTATCTATCTCCAAGTCAATCAATCAATCAATATTTATTTGAACCAATACATAAAAGTATTATTTACAAATGGTTAAGGGAGAAAAAAATATAAATTAACAAAATAAACATTAAAAACAAAATAAAAATAGGAATAAATAAATTAAAAAAAAATAAACAGAACATGAATTAGAAAATAACAAATTATTGCAAATGAAAGAAGTCTTGATAATATCTTGGCTTTAGACGTGTTGCAGTCCTCTCTCCTAGCTGAAAGTAGCTAGCCCCTTCTATTGTTGGTAGTTTCTCATAGTGCCTTTGGGTGAGTTTTTCAATTTGCTCTGCGGAGTGGACAACCCCGAGCTCTCTATGGATTTGTGTGTTACCTATGAAAAGAGGTGCATTTAAAATAATTAGGAGAATTTTATTTTGAAATGTCTGAAGTCTTCGTCTGTTTGTGTTACTGGTACTGTACCAAACTGGGCATGCGTAAGTTAGTAATGGAAGTAATAGAGTTTTGTATAGTAGAACTGCGCATTTGTGTCTGAGTGGTGTTTTCTTGTTTAAAAGTGGGTGTAGTAGTCTTAGTTGTGTGTGGGCCAATTGAAGTTTGAAGTTAATGTGAAGTCTCCAGGTCAGTCTAGTGTCGAAGTGTACGCCAAGGTAGTGCACACTTTGGTCCCTAGGAGTGCAAGGAACTCAGGTCTGTCCAATCCGCAAGCAAGGAGAAGTCCTGTCATCGAAGTGCCTCAGTGAGAATATCTTTGCTTCAGTCTTCGATGGATTGAGACAGAGTTTCCACCTTTCGAACCACGAGGTGATGATTGAAGGTCTGCGATGGTTCCTGGAACATCATCTCCTTGACTCATGATTAGCCTGTCATCAGCAAAGAGAGTGACCGTGTCAGTTAGAGGCTCGAGGATGTTGTTGCAATACAAGTTAAACAGTAAAGGGCTCAGTACTGCTCCTTGTAGTACACCAGCAGAGGCGCTTACTTTTCGTCTGACACTGTTTTTATTCGCACTTGCAATGTTCTTTCATTGAGGAATGAAGATATAATGTTCGCAAGATAGCACGGTGGCCATGTTTTTTTTTAGTTTATACTGAAGACCCTTGTGCCACACTGTGACGAATGCTGACTTCACATCTAAGAAAACAGCTGTCGAATACTTTTTGTCTTCGAATCCCTTCAGTATTGATTCAGCTACCCTCTGTATCTGGTGGACAGCTGAGTGGTGAGGTTTGAATCCAAATTGATGTTGGGGAATGATGTTGTTTTCCTCTAAGTGCCGGCGGAGTCTCTTCTCAATAAATCTGTCGAAAACTTTAGCTATTGTATTTAGAAGGCTTACTGGTCGATAGCTATCGGGAACTTCCTTTGGTTTTCCAGGCTTGTGAAACACTAACACAACAGCATTTTTCCACATTTTTGGGAAGTAACCCCATCTCAAAGATGCATTAAATACGCTTGACATGAGTGCAATTTTACCTATGTGACCTTCCTGAATTGTTTATTTTTCTCTCTAAATATAATTTCGGCACAAAAAAAACATTGCCAAGTTTAAGAATATACCTGGTTGAGGAAAGTGATATTTTAGTAACTGGATATAAGTATTTTTATTGTTGTTTTTAAAGGTCAGTTGAAGTGTCTTTACTCTTCTTAGTAAGTAATTACGATGTCTTCTAAGTAATGAACTTGGACATTTCTTTCTTGTATCATCTCTTGTATTGGCAAATATTTTTGGTTGAAAATATGGTACACCTAATACACCAACTCATACTACTTTTTTTGGAGTTTAGGATGGAAAGGCGTTTTTTGGAGGTTTTAGGAGGAGATATTTCTCGCTTTTTGAGGAAGGGAGTGTTTCTTTGTGGGGGAGGAACTTGGCCTCTATTTCACATTTATGTTTTTTTTTTGGATCTCATTACTTTTTTCTAAGTATTAAATAAAATTTAGTTGCCACATACCTACTGGTTTTTTTACTTCATATAAAACCAGGGTCTTTGGATTCTGCATAAAGTTCTCCTTAATGCTTGATATTTGATACCAATAATCAACCTACATACATCTAATCACTAGACTAGAAAAGTTAGAAGCTTTTCCAGATGACATTACTCTAGACGTCAAATTGATTGCTCGCCTAACTAAACTATTACACTGTAAAACACAGGAACCTCTTCCCGAGGATAAAGATCACCACAAGGAAAGTGTAGAAGGCCTTCAAGAAAAAGAAAAGAACCAAGACGATACATTTTGGGTTTGTGATCCTAAACTTTGTAATTTAGATGACTTTGAAAAACTTAGTATCTGCTTTCAAGTATATTATGCATTTAGCCCTTACGACTTTATTTACAACATTTAAGAAAGAAGTCACACGTGTTGTTGTTAAGATGCATCGAAATGTTTCTTAAAAGATCAAATATAGGTTCTCCTTACCAAGACGATTCATTTGATACCCCACATGATGGGTTTCAGAAGGAATGATGGTTTTCCGATGGGACAAAAAGTACAAAACGTCATAGGTAATATGACACTCCCGTAACAAGACCTACCTGCGTGCCAAGTTTGGTCAAAATAGGCCAAACGGAGTGAATTTGTGTAAGGAGCGAAAATGCCGACAGACAGCTGAAAGAACTTTTTTACCTATCCTAGTGCATTTCCCGTATCAAGACCCACCTGTGTCCCAAGTTTGGTCAAAATAGGCCAAACGGTGTGAATTTGTGTAAGGAGCGAACATGCAGACAGACAGCTGAAAGAACTTTTTTGCCTATCCTAGTGCATTCCCCGTATCAAGACCCACCTGTGTCCCAAGTTTGGTCAAAATAGGCCAAACGGTGTGAATTTGTGTAAGGAACGAACATGCAGACAGACAGCTGAAAGTCCTTTTTTACCTATCCTAGTGCATTCCCCGGAACAAGACCTACCTGTGTGCCAAGTTTGGTCAAAATCGGTCAAACGGTGTGAATTTGTGTAAGGAACAAACATGGAGACAGACAGCTGATAGACGATTGTGGCCTAGGCTTTGACACTACCCGGATAAAGACCTACCTGTGTACCATGTTTGGTCAAAATCGGTCAAATCGTGTGGATTTGTATAAGGAATAAACAGTTAGGCAAACAGCTGATAGACGATATTGAACTAGCCTATGATTCTCCCCGTATCAAGAACCATCTGTGTCCCAAGTTTGGTCAAAATCGATCAAACGGTTCGGATTTATATAAGGGACAAACATACAGACAGACAGCTGGTGTACGATTTTTACCAAGCCTATATGCGCCTAAATGTTTCTTAAAACATCAAATATAGGTTCTTCATACCGAGACGATTCATTTGATACCCCACATCATGGGTTTCGGACGAAACGATGGGTTTACGAAGGAAGTACAAAACTGGCGCGCCCCCGCCCCGGAAGCAGCGTCAAACACAACTTCTCAGGATTTTTCGATTTTTTCCTTTAATAACACCTTAATATCTATCATCCTGCAAAATTTCAAGTCTCTAGCATCATGGGAAGTGCCTAATAATTTTGATGAGTCAGTGAGTGAGTGAGTCCTATAAATCCCGATTTTCGATCGCTTATATCTCAGAAACTATTCGAGGTAGAATTATGAAAATTTCCAGTTTTACTCACATCTAGTAGTATAATACCTCTGTAAAATTTCATAACTTTATCTTTACCTGGTTGAAAGTTATGAGAGAGTAAAAATCGGCTCTAATACCTCCTGTAATATACACACAGTATGCTTAGGCCGGAACTTGGCCTGGCGCACTACCGTGCGCCTAGATTTACACATAAAGAGCTAAACAATGACACCTTCTCCATGTTTGTAACGTAAACAGGAGAGGAGTTATGTCTATTTACATATAAAGAGCTAAACATTGACACCTTCTCCATGTTTGTAACGTAAACAGGAGAGGAGTTATGTCTATTTACATATAAAGAGCTAAACAATGGCACCTTCTCCATGTTTGTAACGTAAACAGGAGAGGAGTTATGTCTATTTACATATAAAGAGCTAAACAATGACACATTCTCCATGTTTGTAACGTAAACAGGAGAGGAGTTATGCCTATTTACATATAAAGAGCTAAACAATGACACCTTCTCCATGTTTGTAACGTAAACAGGAGAGGAGTTATGTCTATTTACACATAAAGAGCTAAACAATGACACCTTCTCCATGTTTGTAACGTAAACAGGAGAGGAGTTATGCCTATTTACATATAAAGAGCTAAACAATGACACCTTCTCCATGTTTGTAACGTAAACAGGAGAGGAGTTATGTCTATTTACATATAAAGAGCTAAACATTGACACATTCTCCATGTTTGTAACGTAAACAGGAGAGGAGTTATGTCTATTTACATATAAAGAGCTAAACATTGACACATTCTCCATGTTTGTAACGTAAACAGGAGAGGAGTTATGTCTATTTACATATAAAGAGCTAAACATTGACACATTCTCCATGTTTGTAACGTAAACAGGAGAGGAGTTATGTCTATTTACATATAAAGAGCTAAACAATGACACCTTCTCCATGTTTGTAACGTAAACAGGAGAGGAGTTATGTCTATTTACACATAAAGAGCTAAACAATGACACATTCTCCATGTTTGTAACGTAAACAGGAGAGGAGTTATGTCTATTTACATATAAAGAGCTAAACAATGACACCTTCTCCATGTTTGTAACGTAAACAGGAGAGGAGTTATGTCTATTTACATATAAAGAGCTAAACATTGACACCTTCTCCATGTTTGTAACGTAAACAGGAGAGGAGTTATGTCTATTTACACATAAAGAGCTAAACAATGACACCTTCTCCATGTTTGTAACGTAAACAGGAGAGGAGTTATGTCTATTTACATATAAAGAGCTAAACAATGACACCTTCTCCATGTTTGTAACGTAAACAGGAGAGGAGTTATGTCTATTTACACATAAAGAGCTAAACAATGACACCTTCTCCATGTTTGTAACGAAAACAGGAGAGGAGTTATGTCTATTTACATATAAAGAGCTAAACAATGACACCTTCTCCATGTTTGTAACGTAAACAGGAGAGGAGTTATGTCTATTTACATATAAAGAGCTAAACATTGACACCTTCTCCATGTTTGTAACGTAAACAGGAGAGGAGTTATGTCTATTTACATATAAAGAGCTAAACATTGACACCTTCTCCATGTTTGTAACGTAAACAGGAGAGGAGTTATGTCTATTTACATATAAAGAGCTAAACAATGACACATTCTCCATGTTTGTAACGTAAACAGGAGAGGAGTTATTTCTATTTACATATAAAGAGCTAAACAATGACACCTTCTCCATGTTTGTAACGTAAACAGGAGAGGAGTTATGTCTATTTACATATAAAGAGCTAAACATTGACACATTCTCCATGTTTGTAACGTAAACAGGAGAGGAGTTATGTCTATTTACATATAAAGAGCTAAACAATGACACCTTCTCCATGTTTGTAACGTAAACAGGAGAGGAGTTATGTCTATTTACATATAAAGAGCTAAACATTGACACATTCTCCATGTTTGTAACGTAAACAGGAGAGGAGTTATGTCTATTTACATATAAAGAGCTAAACAATGACACATTCTCCATGTTTGTAACGTAAACAGGAGAGGAGTTATGTCTATTTACACATAAAGAGCTAAACAATGACACCTTCTCCATGTTTGTAACGTAAACAGGAGAGGAGTTATGTCTATTTACATATAAAGAGCTAAACAATGACACCTTCTCCATGTTTGTAACGTAAACAGGAGAGGAGTTATGTCTATTTACATATAAAGAGCTAAACATTGACACCTTCTCCATGTTTGTAACGTAAACAGGAGAGGAGTTATGTCTATTTACACATAAAGAGCTAAACAATGACACCTTCTCCATGTTTGTAACGTAAACAGGAGAGGAGTTATGTCTATTTACATATAAAGAGCTAAACAATGACACCTTCTCCATGTTTGTAACGTAAACAGGAGAGGAGTTATGTCTATTTACACATAAAGAGCTAAACAATGACACCTTCTCCATGTTTGTAACGTAAACAGGAGAGGAGTTATGTCTATTTACATATAAAGAGCTAAACAATGACACCTTCTCCATGTTTGTAACGTAAACAGGAGAGGAGTTATGTCTATTTACATATAAAGAGCTAAACAATGACACCTTCTCCATGTTTGTAACGTAAACAGGAGAGGAGTTATGTCTATTTACATATAAAGAGCTAAACAATGACACCTTCTCCATGTTTGTAACGTAAACAGGAGAGGAGTTATGTCTATTTACATATAAAGAGCTAAACAATGACACCTTCTCCATGTTTGTAACGTAAACAGGAGAGGAGTTATGTCTATTTACATATAAAGAGCTAAACAATGACACCTTCTCCATGTTTGTAACGTAAACAGGAGAGGAGTTATGTCTATTTACATATAAAGAGCTAAACATTGACACCTTCTCCATGTTTGTAACGTAAACAGGAGAGGAGTTATGTCTATTTACATATAAAGAGCTAAACATTGACACCTTCTCCATGTTTGTAACGTAAACAGGAGAGGAGTTATGTCTATTTACATATAAAGAGCTAAACAATGACACATTCTCCATGTTTGTAACGTAAACAGGAGAGGAGTTATGCCTATTTACATATAAAGAGCTAAACAATGACACCTTCTCCATGTTTGTAACGTAAACAGGAGAGGAGTTATGTCTATTTACATATAAAGAGCTAAACAATGACACCTTCTCCATGTTTGTAACGTAAACAGGAGAGGAGTTATGTCTATTTACATATAAAGAGCTAAACATTGACACATTCTCCATGTTTGTAACGTAAACAGGAGAGGAGTTATGTCTATTTACATATAAAGAGCTAAACAATGACACCTTCTCCATGTTTGTAACGTAAACAGGAGAGGAGTTATGTCTATTTACATATAAAGAGCTAAACAATGACACCTTCTCCATGTTTGTAACGTAAACAGGAGAGGAGTTATGTCTATTTACATATAAAGAGCTAAACAATGACACCTTCTCCATGTTTGTAACGTAAACAGGAGAGGAGTTATGTCTATTTACATATAAAGAGCTAAACAATGACACATTCTCCATGTTTGTAACGTAAACAGGAGAGGAGTTATGTCTATTTACATATAAAGAGCTAAACAATGACACCTTCTCCATGTTTGTAACGTAAACAGGAGAGGAGTTATGTCTATTTACATATAAAGAGCTAAACAATGACACCTTCTCCATGTTTGTAACTTAAACAGGAGAGGAGTTATGTCTATTTACATATAAAGAGCTAAACAATGACACCTTCTCCATGTTTGTAACGTAAACAGGAGAGGAGTTATGTCTATTTACACATAAAGAGCTAAACAATGACACCTTCTCCATGTTTGTAACGTAAACAGGAGAGGAGTTATGTCTATTTACATATAAAGAGCTAAACAATGACACCTTCTCCATGTTTGTAACGTAAACAGGAGAGGAGTTATGTCTATTTACACATAAAGAGCTAAACAATGACACCTTCTCCATGTTTGTAACGTAAACAGGAGAGGAGTTATGTCTATTTACATATAAAGAGCTAAACAATGACACCTTCTCCATGTTTGTAACGTAAACAGGAGAGGAGTTATGTCTATTTACATATAAAGAGCTAAACAATGACACCTTCTCCATGTTTGTAACGTAAACAGGAGAGGAGTTATGTCTATTTACATATAAAGAGCTAAACAATGACACCTTCTCCATGTTTGTAACGTAAACAGGAGAGGAGTTATGTCTATTTACATATAAAGAGCTAAACAATGACACCTTCTCCATGTTTGTAACGTAAACAGGAGAGGAGTTATGTCTATTTACATATAAAGAGCTAAACAATGACACCTTCTCCATGTTTGTAACGTAAACAGGAGAGGAGTTATGTCTATTTACATATAAAGAGCTAAACATTGACACCTTCTCCATGTTTGTAACGTAAACAGGAGAGGAGTTATGTCTATTTACATATAAAGAGCTAAACATTGACACCTTCTCCATGTTTGTAACGTAAACAGGAGAGGAGTTATGTCTATTTACATATAAAGAGCTAAACAATGACACATTCTCCATGTTTGTAACGTAAACAGGAGAGGAGTTATGCCTATTTACATATAAAGAGCTAAACAATGACACCTTCTCCATGTTTGTAACGTAAACAGGAGAGGAGTTATGTCTATTTACATATAAAGAGCTAAACAATGACACCTTCTCCATGTTTGTAACGTAAACAGGAGAGGAGTTATGTCTATTTACATATAAAGAGCTAAACATTGACACATTCTCCATGTTTGTAACGTAAACAGGAGAGGAGTTATGTCTATTTACATATAAAGAGCTAAACAATGACACCTTCTCCATGTTTGTAACGTAAACAGGAGAGGAGTTATGTCTATTTACATATAAAGAGCTAAAGAATGACACCTTCTCCATGTTTGTAACGTAAACAGGAGAGGAGTTATGTCTATTTACATATAAAGAGCTAAACAATGACACCTTCTCCATGTTTGTAACGTAAACAGGAGAGGAGTTATGTCTATTTACATATAAAGAGCTAAACAATGACACATTCTCCATGTTTGTAACGTAAACAGGAGAGGAGTTATGTCTATTTACATATAAAGAGCTAAACAATGACACCTTCTCCATGTTTGTAACGTAAACAGGAGAGGAGTTATGTCTATTTACATATAAAGAGCTAAACAATGACACCTTCTCCATGTTTGTAACGTAAACAGGAGAGGAGTTATGTCTATTTACATATAAAGAGCTAAACAATGACACCTTCTCCATGTTTGTAACGTAAACAGGAGAGGAGTTATGTCTATTTACATATAAAGAGCTAAACATTGACACCTTCTCCATGTTTGTAACGTAAACAGGAGAGGAGTTATGTCTATTTACATATAAAGAGCTAAACATTGACACCTTCTCCATGTTTGTAACGTAAACAGGAGAGGAGTTATGTCTATTTACATATAAAGAGCTAAACAATGACACCTTCTCCATGTTTGTAACGTAAACAGGAGAGGAGTTATGTCTATTTACATATAAAGAGCTAAACATTGACACCTTCTCCATGTTTGTAACGTAAACAGGAGAGGAGTTATGTCTATTTACATATAAAGAGCTAAACAATGACACCTTCTCCATGTTTGTAACGTAAACAGGAGAGGAGTTATGTCTATTTACATATAAAGAGCTAAACAATGACACCTTCTCCATGTTTGTAACGTAAACAGGAGAGGAGTTATGTCTATTTACATATAAAGAGCTAAACAATGACACCTTCTCCATGTTTGTAACGTAAACAGGAGAGGAGTTATGTCTATTTACATATAAAGAGCTAAACAATGACACATTCTCCATGTTTGTAACGTAAACAGGAGAGGAGTTATGTCTATTTACACATAAAGAGCTAAACAATGACACCTTCTCCATGTTTGTAACGTAAACAGGAGAGGAGTTATGTCTATTTACATATAAAGAGCTAAACAATGACACATTCTCCATGTTTGTAACGTAAACAGGAGAGGAGTTATGTCTATTTACATATAAAGAGCTAAACAATGACACCCTTTCAGATATAAATGAAAATTGATACACCCAAAGTAGGCGTTGGGACAAATAAAAATACCAAATTTCAAAATTTTATCTAAAACCGTCTTCAAAATACGGCCATGTAAAGTTTTCAAAAAGCGGTCAAAATCTCGCTTTTTCAAAACATTTAAAAAAAAAAAAAAAAAAAAAGCGAGATTTTTCAAAACATTTAAAGGATTGGAACATATGACCTATTAATGAAAGTACGTGTTAAAAATCTTCCTCTCATTTCAAAAGCATTTTGACTGGAACCAAGGCGAATTTCTGACCCAAACATTAGCAGGAAGACTTACTTTTATTGCTTCATCAGCAAGGAAGAGTGGCGAAGCCCTAGAAAACCGAAAAATAAATCTTTGAAGAATTAAGGGTAACCTGAATTATCGTATTATGAACTTGCCACATAGCGGTAACGATCTTCCAAGTTCTAACAGTAAAGAGTCACTAAAACTTCACAAAGATAACCTAGATGTTACGAAAATTAGGTTAAATGACAATTCTGATGTAAATAATAATAACTCTTTGAAATATTTGGTAGTTTGAATGTCAGACCAAGGGACTGACTTTAATACTGTAAACCCGTTTGCTATCCACAAATGGCTAAGCCAAGTATCTAAAGACATTAAAGTTAAAATATTGAGAAAAGAAGGAGCGCTATTATTAGACTGCGAAAACATAACTGTTCGGCAAAAATTATTAAAATTAAATAATTTCTTCAATTCCAAAATATGTGTGGAACCTCACAGATACTTGAATAAAACGAAAGGGGTTTTTTACTGTCGAGAGATAAGCAACGTCCCTAATGACGTAATCTTGGGTGAATTACGGGATCAAAATATTTCCGAAATAAGTCGAATCATCCCAAGAAGAAACCCGAAAAATACATCGTTATTCGTTGCAACATTCGACTAGCCAAGCTTACCCGATCGTATTCACGTAGGATACCTCAGCGTCCGAGTTGAACCATATATCCCACAACCTCTCAGGTGCAGGAAATGCCAGGGACTCAAACACGTTGCTGCTTCCTGCAAGAAATCTCCCACTTGCGGGAAATGTGCACTCGACGAGCATGATGGACCATGTACCCAAACCAAATGCTGTCTTTGTGGTTCTGAACATTATTCCTGGGACAAATCTTGCCCTGTATACGCCAAAGAAGCAGAAATAATAAGGATAATGACAATAAACAAACTTTCCTATCAAGAAGCAAAGAGGGAAGTATTATCTTCGGAAGTAACTTCTTACGCTAAGAGAATCCAAAAGCGAAATGCAGACGAAAACAGCTTAGAATCACTCAAATCTTTGATTCTAATACTCACGAAGAAATTGGAAGTACTGGAGCAAGCTATTTTGAATCTGCCAAGAAATGATGGTAATGTTCTTCCGGTATGTAATCAAAGCTTGAATGATGATAAAGTCGAAAAGGAATCTCGGCAAAAAGGAAAAGAAGTTACGCTTCAAGAAAAGAAGAAGGGAATGGCTGAAAATCCCCCGAGCAAGAAGAGCAACTACAAATCCAGAAAATCTAGGAAAATTACTGATGAAGCGAGCAGCCCTAATATAGAAAATTATGAAGAAACAAATACCTCCACAACAGCAAGGTTGAAAGGCAACGACGCAAACGGAAACAATGAGAAAACCTTTTTAAAAAAGAAGTCTATGAGGTAAAATGCAGTTAATAATGGTTACAAAATGTTTTGAAACTGCAATTTATCTCATACTTAATAACCTAAAAGCTTCATTGTTTCTGTTTGTGTATTGCATTTATTTTTGCCCGCGTATTATCTATAGTTTTCCTACATTTTTTATTTATTTCCTTCTAATTTCTCTTGATATGTTTTTCACATCAGTATGGCATCTATAATCCAGTGGAATATAAACGGCCTTCAAAGACACATTGGAGACCTGAAACTCCTACTCCAAGAAAACATAAACACTGTCATTGTAGCACTTCAAGAAACACACCTAAAACATGATAGAGACGTCAGCATTCATGGATACTCCATGTACAGATATGATTACATCTTGGGGCATAAAGCTTCTGGCGGAGTTGGTATCTTGGTAGCTGATAGTACATATAGTGAACAAATAAGGTTATACACAGCTATCCAAGCAGTGGCGGTCTCAGTTCGCCTACCTTTCCGTGTCACTGTATGTTCTGTATATCTTCCACCAGGAGAACAGATTGACGTACAAGAACTGAACGACTTACTGACACAACTCCCCAGTCCAGTGCTTTTCCTTAGCGATGTAAATGCACAGAGCTCTATCTGGGGATCACTGACGACAAATAACAGAGGAAGACTAATTCAAAATTTACTTGACAAATTCGACTTACTCACTCTAAATACAAACAAACCGACACACCTGTGTTCTCGAACAGGAACACTATCACACATCGACATATCTGCTTGCTCAGCTCGCATTCATACTCGCTTCTCGTGGGAAGTCTGCGAAGACAGTCACGGTAGCGACCATTTTCCTATTAAAATTCAACTAAATTCATATATATCACGTTTCGAATCTATATCAAAATTTAACACACGTAAAGCCAATTGGGACAAGTATCAAAATTACATTGAGAGCAAATTAACTTTTTCAAATGAACCTTCATTTGAAGAGTTTAACAATATAATTATTGAAGCAGCTGAGCAAAGTATACCTAAAACCTCACACAGTTACAGAAAACTACCAGTACCCTGGTGGAATGATGAGTGCAGAACAGCAGTAAAAGACCGAAAGAAAGCTCTTCGTCTCTTCTGCAGGAATCCGTCCGAAAATTATCTCATTGACTATAAACGGAAGAAAGCTAAGGCCCAGTGGGTAATTAAAACTAGTAAAAAGAAATGTTGGATGGACTTCCTAACTATCATAAACAGAAACACATCTTCAAAAGACATTTGGCAAAAAATCAATCAAATACAGCATAAAAAGTACAGACCACCGATAACAGGACTAGTACACAACAACACTGTCTTGACTGACCCATACATTATGAGCAATATACTAGGAAACCATTTCAGAGAAATATCCAGCTCCATGCACTACTCGGACGACTTTATTGACCATAAAACATATGTCGAACGGACTCCAATACCTATACTAACTAACTTCGACCACCCTTTAAATGACCCTTTTACAATGCAAGAATTAGACTTGACACTTTCTAACACCAAAAACACTACACCAGGGCCTGACAACATTTCTTATGAAATGATAAAAAAATTACCGAAATCCGGCCTAGTAGTTCTTCTAAAACTGTATAATGAGGTATTTAAGTCTGGTACCTATCCTCACGCCTGGAACGATTCTGTAGTCATTCCTGTTCTTAAGCCTGGAAAAGACAAGCGAACTCCTTCAAGTTTCAGGCCGATTTCTTTGACCAGTTGCCTATCCAAAGTCATGGAGAGGATGGTAAACAAAAGAATTGTATGGTATCTTGAAAAAGAAAGTTACCTGTCACAGTTTCAGTGTGGCTTCAGGCCCAACCATAGCACACTACATCACATAGCTCGCCTGGAGAATGACATCCTAAATGGATTTTTAATGAAACAATCAACTGTAGTTCTTGCCCTAGATCTGGAGAAAGCATACGATCGTCTCTGGACAAGGTTAATTTTAGAACAGATGAACGACTGGGGTATGCAGGGAAGTATTTTACGGTATACTTCTCAATACTTGTGTAATCGACGTTCCAGGGTAAGGATAGGCTCTGTATATTCTGATGACTTTCTCCAGGAAAATGGAGTGCCTCAAGGTGGTGTTCTGAGTACCACACTCTTCAATATAGCTATTAATTCCGTTGGACGCTTTATTCCGCAAGGAGTATCATACTGTCAATATGCTGACGATCTATTATTGTGTCACATCATCCAATTACCATACTGCATTAGAAACGATTCAGGACACAATACACTCTCTAGAATACTGGTGTACTAGGACTGGATTCAAATTTTCAGACGATAAATCCAAGTACATCATATTCACAAAAAAACATAACATACAAAATTCGAATTTAACTTTAAACAATACTCAAATAACACAAACACGAACACTAACATTTCTTGGAGTAACATTCGATCAACGCTTAACTTGGGTACCCCATATACAAGGACTCCTCAATAAATGCAACAAATCGCTAAATTTATTGAGGATTCTTAGTAACACTAAGTGGGGAGCTGACAGATGTACCATGCTTAGATTTTATCGAGCCTTTACCAGGTCGCTACTGGATTATGGTTCTATAGTATATTCATCTGCCAGTTCAAGTACTCTGAAAGCGTTAGATACAGTGCATAATACGGGAATCCGGATCGCCTTAGGAGCATTTAGATCCAGTCCCGTAAACAGCCTTTATGCAGAATCGGGAGAGCTTCCACTGGATAATAGACGTCAGATGATTTGTCTAAAATTTGTTACAAAATCAAAATCATTAAAGTCACAGTGTGTAAATTCATTTTTATTCAACCCATATGTAGACATATACACACAGACAGGAGCAAAACAAAAGCCGCTCATGGTACGCTGTATGATTGATAGAGAGAATGGACATGTTCTTACACAACCGACGTACACGCAAAGACATCTCTCAATTCCACCCTGGAGAGTAAATAACTTAAAAATTGACTTGACTCTGACAAAATTTAAAAAGACTAGTACACTCTCTAAATACTTTTACCAGACTACGTACAAACATTTAACGCAGACAAACACAGATACCCTTTACCTATTCACTGATGGATCTAAGATGAATGATGGCGTCGGTGCAGCTGCTATTATAAATCGAGAAAAACATCTCGTCACGTTACCGAAAAGCACAAGCATCTACACTGCTGAGCTGCATGGTATTCTCTTAGGTCTATCTAACGTACATACTACAACACAGAACATAACAGTTTGCTCGGACTCATTAAGTTGTTTACTCTCCTTACACATTTACAACACTAATCCTATCATCATACAAATTTTAGAACACATAATCAGACTTCAGACACACAACATACTCGTAACAATGTTGTGGGTACCAGGACATGAAAATATTGGACAATCAACAACGGCGGACGAACAAGCAAAACAAGCAAGCGGAAGAGAATCATTTGACTTGAACCTACTTACGACTGAAGACTTACAGTTACAAATTACTGAAAATATCCGTCTTGGATGGCAAGCCTCATGGTACAGCACAAGAGACAACCTCCTAAGGGAGATAAAAAGCAGTACTCATGAATGGCAAGCTAGTACACAGCTATCAAGACGTGATGAAGTAGTAATTACAAGACTTAGAATTGGACATACACATTTAACACATTCCCATCTCATGACTAGACAAGACAGTCCAATATGTCAGACATGCAACAGACAACTAACAGTTAAACACTTACTTACAGAATGCAGAACACGAGACTATTTAACGATTCCACATGACATGTCCGAACTATTTTCTGAAAAAAGCCCACACATTGTTACCATTCTACAACACTTACATAAAATGAAACTGTACGACAAAATATGACTCAACAGAACGTATGTATGGTTTAATGAAGCGATTGTAAATAAATGTTTTTGTATGTTTGAGTGTGTGTGTGTGTGTGTGTGTGTGTGTGTGTGTGTATGCGTGCATAAGAGCGGCTTCTGTATACAATGTCCTTACATTAAATCCCTCAAGACATAGAATAATGATTTTTATATTGTAACAAACTATCAAACACTCTATTATTTATTTTTTCCTACAATATTTCGGTTATTGTTTTGTTTGAAGTTTTTATTTATTTATTTTTATTATTTTTTTTTTTATTTTCTTTATCCCTCTCTTTTTTTTTTCTAATGATTTTCTATGCTTTGTCTCTTTGTGTTTATACTTTATAAATTTTAAATTTTTTTTTTTTTTTTTTTTTTTTTTTTTTACCTATTTGCTTAATTTTATTGAATTAATTTTCACGCAGTATGCGAGCATATCACCTTGCTGTTGTGGTGCTCCGTAACAAATAAACATTTCAAGGAGCCAATCGCCTACGTTACGTAGCTCCTTAAAAGAATAAATAAATAATAAAAAAAAAAACATTTAAATAGACATAACTCCTCTCCTGTTTACGTTACAAACATGGAGAAGGTGTCAATGTTTAGCTCTTTATATGTAAATAGACATAACTCCTCTCCTGTTTACGTTACAAACATGGATAATGTGTCAATGTTTAGCTCTTTATATGTAAATAGACATAACTCCTCTCCTGTTTACGTTACAAACATGGAGAAGGTGTCATTGTTTAGCTCTTTATATGTAAATAGTCATAACTCCTCTCCTGTTTACGTTACAAACATGGAGAAGGTGTCATTGTTTAGCTCTTTATATGTAAATAGACATAACTCCTCTCCTGTTTACGTTACAAACATGGAGAAGGTGTCATTGTTTAGCTCTTTATATGAAAATAGACATAACTCCTCTCCTGTTTACGTTACAAACATGGAGAAGGTGTCAATGTTTAGCTCTTTATATGTAAATAGACATAACTCCTCTCCTGTTTACGTTACAAACATGGAGAAGGTGTCATTGTTTAGCTCTTTATATGTAAATAGACATAACTCCTCTCCTGTTTACGTTACAAACATGGAGAAGGTGTCATTGTTTAGCTCTTTATATGAAAATAGACATAACTCCTCTTCTGTTTACGTTACAAACATGGAGAAGGTGTCAATGTTTAGCTCTTTATATGTAAATAGACATAACTCCTCTCCTGTTTACGTTACAAACATGGAGAAGGTGTCATTGTTTAGCTCTTTATATGTAAATAGACATAACTCCTCTCCTGTTTACGTTACAAACATGGAGAATGTGTCAATGTTTAGCTCTTTATATGTAAATAGACATAACTCCTCTCCTGTTTACGTTACAAACATGGAGAAGGTGTCATTGTTTAGCTCTTTATATGTAAATAGACATAACTCCTCTCCTGTTTACGTTACAAACATGGAGAATGTGTCATTGTTTAGCTCTTTATATGTAAATAGACATAACTCCTCTCCTGTTTACGTTACAAACATGGAGAATGTGTCATTGTTTAGCTCTTTATATGTAAATAGACATAACTCCTCTCCTGTTTACGTTACAAACATGGAGAAGGTGTCATTGTTTAGCTCTTTATATGTAAATAGACATAACTCCTCTCCTGTTTACGTTACAAACATGGAGAATGTGTCATTGTTTAGCTCTTTATATGTAAATAGACATAACTCCTCTCCTGTTTACGTTACAAACATGGAGAAGGTGTCAATGTTTAGCTCTTTATATGTAAATAGACATAACTCCTCTCCTGTTTACGTTACAAACATGGAGAATGTGTCAATGTTTAGCTCTTTATGTGTAAATAGACATAACTCCTCTCCTGTTTACGTTACAAACATGGAGAAGGTGTCATTGTTTAGCTCTTTATATGTAAATAGACATAACTCCTCTCCTGTTTACGTTACAAACATGGAGAAGGTGTCATTGTTTAGCTCTTTATATGTAAATAGACATAACTCCTCTCCTGTTTACGTTACAAACATGGAGAAGGTGTCATTGTTTAGCTCTTTATATGTAAATAGACATAACTCCTCTCCTGTTTACGTTACAAACATGGAGAATGTGTCATTGTTTAGCTCTTTATATGTAAATAGACATAACTCCTCTCCTGTTTACGTTACAAACATGGATAATGTGTCAATGTTTAGCTCTTTATATGTAAATAGACATAACTCCTCTCCTGTTTACGTTACAAACATGGAGAAGGTGTCATTGTTTAGCTCTTTATATGTAAATAGACATAACTCCTCTCCTGTTTACGTTACAAACATGGAGAATGTGTCATTGTTTAGCTCTTTATATGTAAATAGTCATAACTCCTCTCCTGTTTACGTTACAAACATGGAGAAGGTGTCATTGTTTAGCTCTTTATATGTAAATAGACATAACTCCTCTCCTGTTTACGTTACAAACATGGAGAAGGTGTCAATGTTTAGCTCTTTATATGTAAATAGACATAACTCCTCTCCTGTTTACGTTACAAACATGGAGAATGTGTCATTGTTTAGCTCTTTATATGTAAATAGTCATAACTCCTCTCCTGTTTACGTTACAAACATGGAGAAGGTATCATTGTTTAGCTCTTTATATGTAAATAGACATAACTCCTCTCCTGTTTACGTTACAAACATGGAGAATGTGTCATTGTTTAGCTCTTTATATGTAAATAGACATAACTCCTCTCCTGTTTACGTTACAAACATGGAGAAGGTGTCAATGTTTAGCTCTTTATATGTAAATAGACATAACTCCTCTCCTGTTTACGTTACAAACATGGAGAATGTGTCATTGTTTAGCTCTTTATATGTAAATAGACATAACTCCTCTCCTGTTTACGTTACAAACATGGAGAAGGTGTCATTGTTTAGCTCTTTATATGTAAATAGACATAACTCCTCTCCTGTTTACGTTACAAACATGGAGAAGGTGTCATTGTTTAGCTCTTTATATGTAAATAGGCATAACTCCTCTCCTGTTTACGTTACAAACATGGAGAATGTGTCATTGTTTAGCTCTTTATATGTAAATAGACATAACTCCTCTCCTGTTTACGTTACAAACATGGAGAAGGTGTCAATGTTTAGCTCTTTATATGTAAATAGTCATAACTCCTCTCCTGTTTACGTTACAAACATGGAGAAGGTGTCAATGTTTAGCTCTTTATATGTAAATAGACATAACTCCTCTCCTGTTTACGTTACAAACATGGAGAATGTGTCATTGTTTAGCTCTTTATATGTAAATAGTCATAACTCCTCTCCTGTTTACGTTACAAACATGGAGAAGGTGTCATTGTTTAGCTCTTTATATGTAAATAGACATAACTCCTCTCCTGTTTACGTTACAAACATGGAGAAGGTGTCAATGTTTAGCTCTTTATATGTAAATAGACATAACTCCTCTCCTGTTTACGTTACAAACATGGAGAATGTGTCATTGTTTAGCTCTTTATATGTAAATAGTCATAACTCCTCTCCTGTTTACGTTACAAACATGGAGAAGGTGTCATTGTTTAGCTCTTTATATGTAAATAGACATAACTCCTCTCCTGTTTACGTTACAAACATGGAGAATGTGTCATTGTTTAGCTCTTTATATGTAAATAGACATAACTCCTCTCCTGTTTACGTTACAAACATGGAGAAGGTGTCAATGTTTAGCTCTTTATATGTAAATAGACATAACTCCTCTCCTGTTTACGTTACAAACATGGAGAAGGTGTCAATGTTTAGCTCTTTATATGTAAATAGACATAACTCCTCTCCTGTTTACGTTACAAACATGGAGAATGTGTCAATGTTTAGCTCTTTATGTGTAAATAGACATAACTCCTCTCCTGTTTACGTTACAAACATGGAGAAGGTGTCATTGTTTAGCTCTTTATATGTAAATAGACATAACTCCTCTCCTGTTTACGTTACAAACATGGAGAATGTGTCATTGTTTAGCTCTTTATATGTAAATAGACATAACTCCTCTCCTGTTTACGTTACAAACATGGAGAATGTGTCAATGTTTAGCTCTTTATATGTAAATAGACATAACTCCTCTCCTGTTTACGTTACAAACATGGAGAATGTGTCATTGTTTAGCTCTTTATATGTAAATAGACATAACTCCTCTCCTGTTTACGTTACAAACATGGAGAAGGTGTCATTGTTTAGCTCTTTATATGTAAATAGACATAACTCCTCTCCTGTTTACGTTACAAACATGGATAATGTGTCAATGTTTAGCTCTTTATATGTAAATAGACATAACTCCTCTCCTGTTTACGTTACAAACATGGAGAAGGTGTCATTGTTTAGCTCTTTATATGTAAATAGACATAACTCCTCTCCTGTTTACGTTACAAACATGGAGAATGTGTCATTGTTTAGCTCTTTATATGTAAATAGACATAACTCCTCTCCTGTTTACGTTACAAACATGGAGAATGTGTCATTGTTTAGCTCTTTATATGTAAATAGACATAACTCCTCTCCTGTTTACGTTACAAACATGGAGAAGGTGTCAATGTTTAGCTCTTTATATGTAAATAGACATAACTCCTCTCCTGTTTACGTTACAAACATGGAGAAGGTGTCAATGTTTAGCTCTTTATATGTAAATAGACATAACTCCTCTCCTGTTTACGTTACAAACATGGAGAAGGTGTCAATGTTTAGCTCTTTATATGTAAATAGACATAACTCCTCTCCTGTTTACGTTACAAACATGGAGAAGGTGTCATTGTTTAGCTCTTTATATGTAAATAGACATAACTCCTCTCCTGTTTACGTTACAAACATGGAGGTGGTGTCAATGTTTAGCTCTTTATATGTAAATAGTCATAACTCCTCTCCTGTTTACGTTACAAACATGGAGAAGGTGTCAATGTTTAGCTCTTTATATGTAAATAGACATAACTCCTCTCCTGTTTACGTTACAAACATGGAGAATGTGTCATTGTTTAGCTCTTTATATGTAAATAGACATAACTCCTCTCCTGTTTACGTTACAAACATGGAGAAGGTGTCAATGTTTAGCTCTTTATATGTAAATAGACATAACTCCTCTCCTGTTTACGTTACAAACATGGAGAAGGTGTCATTGTTTAGCTCTTTATATGTAAATAGACATAACTCCTCTCCTGTTTACGTTACAAACATGGAGAAGGTGTCATTGTTTAGCTCTTTATATGTAAATAGACATAACTCCTCTCCTGTTTACGTTACAAACATGGAGAAGGTGTCATTGTTTAGCTCTTTATATGTAAATAGACATAACTCCTCTCCTGTTTACGTTACAAACATGGAGAAGGTGTCATTGTTTAGCTCTTTATATGTAAATAGACATAACTCCTCTCCTGTTTACGTTACAAACATGGAGAAGGTGTCATTGATTTTCAATTTCAATTTATTTATTTGCTTTTGAGTTACAACTCATAGCACTTATATAATTCCGTTAGTTACTACGTTAGTAATATTAAATTATTCATAGGTGAGGTTACAAAAATAAAACACTAATATAAAACATTAACACAATGTAAGTTCTTTTCTTATATAATATAATTATTCTTAAATATAATTTCTTTTCTTAAATATAATTATGTGAAATAAAAATAAAAAAAGTCCGATTCGCAGGAACTGCGTCATCTTAGCGCGGTTCCGTTCTTATCTCTAGTGTTTATGAAGGCATAGAATAGAAAAAGTTATTACTTTGTTTAGATCAATAGCGAAACAGCTATCCAAATGAAATCTCAAACAAACCAGTCTTGAAAGGTCTTTGTTGATTTACAATCATACCTGTATGGGTCAGCTCTCCCATAAGTCGGGCAGAAAGGCCTCCGCTCAGAGGCATTTGGAAAGCCTTGGGATCTCTCTTTTTGAACGCTACATTTTTAACAATAAATTGATCTTCTTATTTTACTTAATCTGTTTTATTGTCAAATACATTATCTGACTATAAGCAATTTAAAAATAACAAGGAATAAAACAGACAAAAAGAAAAGTTCGAATAAGCGAAATCAATTACTTAAAAGTTTTAAGCACTTATTTCTCCGATTGACATCGCTTATTCAAAACTTTCTTTAAAACCATTCTTGTAGACCATTTAGTAAGCTTTCGAATGGTAACCTTTCGCTTCCCAAGATTTTCAACCGTTTTCGAGATATTAAGAAATTATACGAAGTTCCCAAAACTTTTTATTATTTCTGACAACAGAAAATTGGTCTCATTTTACCTATCCTGTTTTACACACACATACATTTTCCTTACAAATACAACATAAGAAATTACAAAAATAAAAAGCAATAAAAAACCAAGGGAAAGAGACAAAAATTACAAAAAGAACGACAAAAACCCGTTCATAAGAACAAAACAGACGTATTTGAAGTTTTAAGCACTTATTTCTCCGATTGACATAACCTAATCAAAAATAGTTTTAGAATCATTTTTGTAGAGAATTTAGTAAGCTTTCAAATAGTTTCAATCCACTTACCACGATTTCCCAACCGTGTTCGAGATATTAATGAAAGTATACGAAGTTTCCAAAACTTTTCATGTCTGTTCATAAAATATTTTATTCTAACCCTTCCTTAACTCCAAACGTAACATAACTTTCAACATACTAGTTTTAATGAAAGTAGAACATGCAGATAATGTTTCAACTGAATCCCGTTATTCTAAGTACCCAAACCAAAAACGGTATTCAAAAACTATTTTTCCAATTTTCTCAACAACGGTTAAAGCTATCGCCTTGAAAATGGTTTCATTCGTTTTCCTAGCCCAAGAAGCCTATAAAACGAGTACTTACAAGCTTATGAACTCAAAAACGTAAGCGTTACGATTTTTTCTGCGCGAATTTCGCCCCAAACGCCATCTTCCAGTGGGCGGATTTTGCTGGTTAACGAACTTGACCTTTCAAATTGGACGACAGATTTTTGTACCAAATTTCATCAAAATCGGACCATTCGTCTTCTATTTAGAGAGCGAACAGACAAATATATATATATATATATATATATATATATATATATATATATATATATATATATAAATATATACATATATATATATATACAAATTTGAACCACCGTTATTTTCGGTTTCTAGGGGTTCTGAAACGCAAAATTTTCTAGTCGGCACTTCCGGATCGTTTCATTGTATCAACCTTATAAGCGGGGTTCCTCCCTATGGGGGAGGGAGGAACCGCGCTAAAAATATACATGAAGTAATTAAAATAAAATATATATCTCTTCTTAGCTCTTATTTAAATTAAATAATATTTATTAGTAATAGTTTTTTTTATTTATTATACTACAATTATTACTAAATTATTCTTTATTTACATTTTAATCTTTCAGAATTTCTGACCTTAGTTGTAAGATCTTCAAAATAAAGCTGGCAAATCTGACAAACGTTTCTTTGCTATTACTATTGAGAATTGCAAGAAATGTATTCTCTTCAGCGGGTGGAATGGTAGATGGGAATAATGGTTGTCGGATGATGTCATAAGCAGGACAGTAGAGTAGGATGTAGTATATGGTTTCTTCAGCTGTATTATTACATAGAGTACACAAGAGTCTAGGGTGGATGGTGTAGTGTTTGTCGGATGTTGTCATAAGCACGACAGTAGAGTAGGATGTGGTATATGGTTTCTTCAGCTGTATTATTACATAGAGTACACAAGAGTCTGGGGTTGATGGTGTAGTGTTTGTTGGATGTTGTCATAAGCAGGACAGTAGAGTAGGATGTGGTATATGGTTTCTTCAGCTGTATTATTACATAGAGTACACAAGAGTCTAGGGTTGATGGTGTAGTGTTTGTTGGATGTTGTCATAAGGAGGACAGTAGAGTAGGATGTGGTATATGGTTTCTTCAGCTGTATTATTACATAGAGTACACAAGAGTCTGGGGTTGATGGTGTAGTGTTTGTCGGATTATGTCATAAGCAGGACAGTAGAATAGGATGTGGTATATGGTTTCTTCAGCTGTATTATTACATAGAGTACACAAGAGTCTAGGGTTGATGGTGTAGTGTTTGTCGGATGGTGTCATAAGCAGGATAGTAGAGTAGGATGTGGTGTATGGTTTCTTCAGCTGTATTATTACATAGAGTACACAAGAGTCTAGGGTTGATGGTGTAGTGTTTGTCGGATTATGTCATAAGCAGGACAGTAGAATAGGATGTGGTATATGGTTTCTTCAGCTGTATTATTACATAGAGTACACAAGAGTCTAGGGTTGATGGTGTAGTGTTTGTCGGATGTAGTCATAAGCAGGACAGTAGAGTAGGATGTGGTATATGGTTTCTTCAGCTGTATTATTACATAGAGTACACAAGAGTCTAGGGTTGATGGTGTATTGTTTGTCGGATTATGTCATAAGCAGGACAGTAGAATAGGATGTGGTATATGGTTTCTTCAGCTGTATTATTACATAGAATACACAAGAGTCTAGGGTTGATGGTGTAGTGGTTGTCGGATGTTGTCATAAGCAGGATAGTAGAGTAGGATGTGGTGTATGGTTTCTTCAGCTGTATTATTACATAGAATACACAAGAGTCTAGGGTTGATGGTGTATTGTTTGTCGGATTATGTCATAAGCAGGACAGTAGAATAGGATGTGGTATATGGTTTCTTCAGCTGTATTATTACATAGAGTACACAAGAGTCTAGGGTTTATGGTGTAGTGTTTGTTGGATGTTGTCATAAGCAGGACAGTAGAGTAGGATGTGGTGTATGGTTTCTTCAGCTGTATTATTACATAGAGTACACAAGAGTCTAGGGTTGATGGTGTAGTGTTTGTCGGATGTTGTCATTAGCAGGACAGTAGAGTAGGATGTGGTATATGGTTTCTTCAGCTGTATTATTACATAGAGTACACAAGAGTCTAGGGTTGATGGTGTATTGTTTGTCGGATTATGTCATAAGCAGGACAGTAGAGTAGGATGTAGTATATGGTTTCTTCAGCTGTATTATTACATAGAGTACACAAGAGTCTAGGGTTGATGGTGTAGTGTTTGTTGGATTATGTCATAAGCAGGAGAGTAGAGTAAGATGTGGTATATGGTTTCTTCAGCTGTATTATTACATAGAATACACAAGAGTCTAGGGTTGATGGTGTATTGTTTGTCGGATTATGTCATAAGCAGGACAGTAGAATAGGATGTGGTATATGGTTTCTTCAGCTGTATTATTACATAGAGTACACAAGAGTCTAGGGTTTATGGTGTAGTGTTTGTTGGATGTTGTCATAAGCAGGACAGTAGAGTAGGATGTGGTGTATGGTTTCTTCAGCTGTATTATTACATAGAGTACACAAGAGTCTAGGGTTGATGGTGTAGTGTTTGTCGGATGTTGTCATTAGCAGGACAGTAGAGTAGGATGTGGTATATGGTTTCTTCAGCTGTATTATTACATAGAGTACACAAGAGTCTAGGGTTGATGGTGTATTGTTTGTCGGATTATGTCATAAGCAGGACAGTAGAGTAGGATGTAGTGTATGGTTTCTTCAGCTGTATTATTACATAGAGTACACAAGAGTCTAGGGTTGATGGTGTAGTGTTTGTTGGATTATGTCATAAGCAGGAGAGTAGAGTAAGATGTGGTATATGGTTTCTTCAGCTGTATTATTACATAGAATACACAAGAGTCTAGGGTTGATGGTGTATTGTTTGTCGGATTATGTCATAAGCAGGACAGTAGAATAGGATGTGGTATATGGTTTCTTCAGCTGTATTATTACATAGAGTACACAAGAGTCTAGGGTTTATGGTGTAGTGTTTGTTGGATGTTGTCATAAGCAGGACAGTAGAGTAGGATGTGGTGTATGGTTTCTTCAGCTGTATTATTACATAGAGTACACAAGAGTCTAGGGTTGATGGTGTAGTGTTTGTCGGATGTTGTCATTAGCAGGACAGTAGAGTAGGATGTGGTATATGGTTTCTTCAGCTGTATTATTACATAGAGTACACAAGAGTCTAGGGTTGCTGGTCTAGTGTTTGTCGGATGTTGTCATTAGCAGGACAGTAGAGTAGGATGTGGTATATGGTTTCTTCAGCTGTATTATTACATAGAGTACACAAGAGTCTAGGGTTGATGGTGTAGTGTTTGTTGGATGTTGTCATAAGCAGGATAGTAGAGTAGGATGTGGTGTATGGTTTCTTCAGCTGTATTATTACATAGAGTACACAAGAGTCTAGGGTTGATGGTGTATTGTTTGTCGGATTATGTCATAAGCAGGACAGTAGAGTAGGATGTAGTATATGGTTTCTTCAGCTGTATTATTACATAGAGTACACAAGAGTCTAGGGTTGATGGTGTAGTGTTTGTTGGATGTTGTCATAAGCAGGACAGTAGAATAGGATGTAGTATATGGTTTCTTCAGCTGTATTATTACATAGAGTACACAAGAGTCTGGGGTTGATGGTGTAGTGTTTGTCGGATGTTGTCATAAGCAGGACAGTAGAGTAGGATGTGGTATATGGTTTCTTCAGCTGTATTATTACATAGAGTACACAAGAGTCTAGGGTTGATGGTGTAGTGTTTGTCGGATGTTGTCATAAGCAGGACAGTAGAATAGGATGTGGTATATGGTTTCTTCAGCTGTATTATTACATAGAGTACACAAGAGTCTAGGGTTGATGGTGTAGTGTTTGCTGGATGTAGTCATAAGCAGGACAGTAGAATAGGATGTGGTATATGGTTTCTTCAGCTGTATTATTACATAGAGTACACAAGAGTCTAGGGTTGATGGTGTAGTGTTTGTTGGATGTTGTCATAAGGAGGACAGTAGAGTAGGATGTGGTATATGGTTTCTTCAGCTGTATTATTACATAGAGTACACAAGAGTCTGGGGTTGATGGTGTAGTGTTTGTCGGATTATGTCATAAGCAGGACAGTAGAATAGGATGTGGTATATGGTTTCTTCAGCTGTATTATTACATAGAGTACACAAGAGTCTAGGGTTGATGGTGTAGTGTTTGTCGGATGGTGTCATAAGCAGGATAGTAGAGTAGGATGTGGTGTATGGTTTCTTCAGCTGTATTATTACATAGAGTACACAAGAGTCTAGGGTTGATGGTGTATTGTTTGTCGGATTATGTCATAAGCAGGACAGTAGAATAGGATGTGGTATATGGTTTCTTCAGCTGTATTATTACATAGAATACACAAGAGTCTAGGGTTGATGGTGTAGTGGTTGTCGGATGTTGTCATAAGCAGGATAGTAGAGTAGGATGTGGTGTATGGTTTCTTCAGCTGTATTATTACATAGAATACACAAGAGTCTAGGGTTGATGGTGTATTGTTTGTCGGATTATGTCATAAGCAGGACAGTAGAATAGGATGTGGTATATGGTTTCTTCAGCTGTATTATTACATAGAGTACACAAGAGTCTAGGGTTTATGGTGTAGTGTTTGTTGGATGTTGTCATAAGCAGGACAGTAGAGTAGGATGTGGTGTATGGTTTCTTCAGCTGTATTATTACATAGAGTACACAAGAGTCTAGGGTTGATGGTGTAGTGTTTGTCGGATGTTGTCATTAGCAGGACAGTAGAGTAGGATGTGGTATATGGTTTCTTCAGCTGTATTATTACATAGAGTACACAAGAGTCTAGGGTTGATGGTGTATTGTTTGTCGGATTATGTCATAAGCAGGACAGTAGAGTAGGATGTAGTATATGGTTTCTTCAGCTGTATTATTACATAGAGTACACAAGAGTCTAGGGTTGATGGTGTAGTGTTTGTTGGATTATGTCATAAGCAGGAGAGTAGAGTAAGATGTGGTATATGGTTTCTTCAGCTGTATTATTACATAGAATACACAAGAGTCTAGGGTTGATGGTGTATTGTTTGTCGGATTATGTCATAAGCAGGACAGTAGAATAGGATGTGGTATATGGTTTCTTCAGCTGTATTATTACATAGAGTACACAAGAGTCTAGGGTTTATGGTGTAGTGTTTGTTGGATGTTGTCATAAGCAGGACAGTAGAGTAGGATGTGGTGTATGGTTTCTTCAGCTGTATTATTACATAGAGTACACAAGAGTCTAGGGTTGATGGTGTAGTGTTTGTCGGATGTTGTCATTAGCAGGACAGTAGAGTAGGATGTGGTATATGGTTTCTTCAGCTGTATTATTACATAGAGTACACAAGAGTCTAGGGTTGATGGTGTATTGTTTGTCGGATTATGTCATAAGCAGGACAGTAGAGTAGGATGTAGTGTATGGTTTCTTCAGCTGTATTATTACATAGAGTACACAAGAGTCTAGGGTTGATGGTGTAGTGTTTGTTGGATTATGTCATAAGCAGGAGAGTAGAGTAAGATGTGGTATATGGTTTCTTCAGCTGTATTATTACATAGAATACACAAGAGTCTAGGGTTGATGGTGTATTGTTTGTCGGATTATGTCATAAGCAGGACAGTAGAATAGGATGTGGTATATGGTTTCTTCAGCTGTATTATTACATAGAGTACACAAGAGTCTAGGGTTTATGGTGTAGTGTTTGTTGGATGTTGTCATAAGCAGGACAGTAGAGTAGGATGTGGTGTATGGTTTCTTCAGCTGTATTATTACATAGAGTACACAAGAGTCTAGGGTTGATGGTGTAGTGTTTGTCGGATGTTGTCATTAGCAGGACAGTAGAGTAGGATGTGGTATATGGTTTCTTCAGCTGTATTATTACATAGAGTACACAAGAGTCTAGGGTTGCTGGTCTAGTGTTTGTCGGATGTTGTCATTAGCAGGACAGTAGAGTAGGATGTGGTATATGGTTTCTTCAGCTGTATTATTACATAGAGTACACAAGAGTCTAGTGTTGATGGTGTAGTGTTTGTCGGATGGTGTCATAAGCAGGACAGTAGAATAGGATGTGGTATATGGTTTCTTCAGCTGTATTATTACATAGAGTACACAAGAGTCTAGGGTTGATGGTGTAGTGTTTGTCGGATGTTGTCATAAGCAGGATAGTAGAATAGGATGTGGTATATGGTTTCTTCAGGTGTATTATTACATAGAGTACACAAGAGTCTAGGGTTGATGGTGTAGTGTTTGTCGGATGTTGTCATAAGCAGGATAGTAGAATAGGATGTGGTATATGGTTTCTTCAGGTGTATTATTACATAGAGTACACAAGAGTCTAGGGTTGATGGTGTAGTGTTTGTTGGATGTTGTCATAAGCAGGATAGTAGAGTAGGATGTGGTGTATGGTTTCTTCAGCTGTATTATTACATAGAGTACACAAGAGTCTAGGGTTGATGGTGTATTGTTTGTCGAATTATGTCATAAGCAGGACAGTAGAGTAGGATGTAGTATATGGTTTCTTCAGCTGTATTATTACATAGAGTACACAAGAGTCTAGGGTTGATGGTGTAGTGTTTGTTGGATGTTGTCATAAGCAGGACAGTAGAATAGGATGTAGTATATGGTTTCTTCAGCTGTATTATTACATAGAGTACACAAGAGTCTGGGGTTGATGGTGTAGTGTTTGTCGGATGTTGTCATAAGCAGGACAGTAGAGTAGGATGTGGTATATGGTTTCTTCAGCTGTATTATTACATAGAGTACACAAGAGTCTAGGGTTGATGGTGTAGTGTTTGTCGGATGTTGTCATAAGCAGGACAGTAGAATAGGATGTGGTATATGGTTTCTTCAGCTGTATTATTACATAGAGTACACAAGAGTCTAGGGTTGATGGTGTAGTGTTTGCTGGATGTAGTCATAAGCAGGACAGTAGAATAGGATGTGGTATATGGTTTCTTCAGCTGTATTATTACATAGAGTACACAAGAGTCTAGGGTTGATGGTGTAGTGTTTGTTGGATGATGTTATAAGCAGGACAGTAGAGTAGGATATGGTATATGGTTTCTTCAGCTGTATTATTACATAGAGTACACAAGAGTCTAGGGTTAATGGTGTAGTGTTTGTCGGATTATGTCATAAGCAGGACAGTAGAATAGGATGTGGTATATGGTTTCTTCAGCTGTATTATTACATAGAGTGCACAAGAGTCTAGGGTTGATGGTGTAGTGTTTGTCGGATTATGTCATAAGCAGGACAGTAGAATAGGATGTAGTATATGGTTTCTTCAGCTGTATTATTACATAGAGTACACAAGAGTCAAGGGTTTATGGTGTAGTGTTTGTCGGATTATGTCATAAGCAGGACAGTAGAATAGGATGTGGTATATGGTTTCTTCAGCTGTATTATTACATAGAGTACACAAGAGTCTAGGGTTGATGGTGTAGTGTTTGTCGGATTATGTCATAAGCAGGACAGTAGAATAGTATGTGGTATATGGTTTCTTCAGCTGTATTATTACATAGAGTACACAAGAGTCTAGGGTTGATGGTGTAGTGTTTGTCGGATTATGTCATAAGCAGGACAGTAGAATAGGATGTGGTATATGGTTTCTTCAGCTGTATTATTACATAGAGTACACAAGAGTCTGGGGTTGATGGTGTATTTGATGGACCTGGAGGAGAATCTGATCGTATATTTGCTGGATATTCTGAGTTGGATAATTATTTTGAGAATGGGAAATGGTATGTTTAGTAGCAAATAGTTTTGAGAAACACCGGGAATTATTGAAAGATTTTTATAGAAACAACTGAAGTTTGAGTTTTGTTTTTTAGACAAATCATTTTTTATTAGATTGTCTTTGTATTTAGTTGTTATCGCGTTTAGATTGTTCTCAATAATATTTGAATTTTGGGTTAACCAGATATTATGAAAATCACCGTGAAAGATTTGTTTAATTTGGGTTACCCAGTTGTACTTAGAATTATTTGATGATTCTTGATCTAGTAAATAGAGCCTGTTATAGCAGAGCCTGGATAGCCTGCCCTTCTCCATTCTAAGTAGTTTTACTAACCAAGACACAGCAGCTTTAATGACCTGGCTACTTGGATAGTCGGATCCAGTTTCAAACCTTACAATGTGACTAGGAGTTGTTTTGATGAGGTCAAATAGTCTTTTGTAGAAATTGGTTTCTGCCCGTTCTACATGATCTAGATATCTCAGACCCCATATTTCAGCTCCATATAATAGAACTGATTTAGTCAGTGCTTGGATTATTTTCTGGGTTGTGTGCCAGTGATTGGATTTTGCTCTAGTTAAAATTTTAAATACCGAGCCACATGCCGATTTAAATTTTGAAACAGTATAGTTAGTCGAATCTGTAAGGCCCCGTTTTCCCTTTGGCCTTGTTAAGTGAATAAGGATGAGAGAAAAGGTTGGCTGTCCATCTCTAGAGATGTGAGAACCACGAATCCGCAAACGTTGCGTCTGGGATGTTGGCATTGCACGTGGCTGATTCGTAAGATTCCTGGAAGATCTAAGACCTGACAAGAGTTTCTAGTTCAATCACCTGCAAAAGCAGGAGTGGGGTACAAAGGGTTTAAAAAGAGCTGGCTTACCTCCGAGCGGGCAGAGTTTGCATCCGTTCCTGAGACTTCGGCCCAGATGCTGTTCAGAGGTAGGCCAGTTCCAAATTCTCTATAATCTCCCCAAATGATCATATTTGATAACTCTACCTATCCGTCTCTCTCACTCAACCTTTTCTCTCATCGTAGCAATGGTTTATGATATTTATGTTTTGTATCCTCTGTGTAAATTATAGTTTTAAAACGGAATTTCCGCTTCTCTAAAATAATTCCCCAATGTCTATATCTCTAAATCCCGTCCTTGCTGATCAGTCCCTTACAAATGGTGTCAGGTTTCCGGGTATTATTTAAATGTCCAGCTGCAAGCCGGCATTAGATAAGAACCCTGCTCTCGAGATAGGCCGGCGGCTGTACTGCTGACGCTGATAGGACAATTCCTCGAACTGATATCTCGGCGCTGGGTAGATGTTCATTCAATGTCCTCACGTTTCCTGGTTTAAGGACCGCCAAATACGGATATTTGGTGGTTAGCCCTGTTAGAGAGTAAAGCAATCCCTATTCGTAAGCATAACGTGTTGGGGTTCATTGGAAACGTTGAAAATAGAGCTATACGATGGTGGTAACGGAACAGCAGTTTGCCGATCTGAAAACGGCATTGGATCAGGCGTTGGCTGCAAATGAGCAATTCAGGGAAGAATTCGAGAGGACAAGGCATGAGGGTAAGCAAGGAAAGAGGGATCTTTCTCTTCAGGGAATGGTCGGTCCATGGTCCGGTGACGATTCTGGGGTTCCAATCCAAGACTATCTCAATGGTTTGGAATTAGTGGCAACTAGCGGAAACTGGGAAGATCGTGATAAATCCCTTGTGTTAAGGATGAGACTGAAAGGGATGGCTGCGAAATTTTTGGCCAGCAGATCGGATCTCAAGGGTCCAAATGTAAAATATTCCACGATTCGAGATGCTCTTTTAGACCGCTTTAAGGCGACTATGCAACCTGAGCAGTTTCTCCTTCAGCTTAGTTCAATGAAACAAGATCGTGGGGAGGATGTCAGAACTTTCGGAGATCGTTGTCGGGAGATGGGTGAACGATCACTCTCAGGTGAGGGATCGGAGGAAGAAGTTATAGGGGCTCGCAAACAACTGGATAAAGTCGTCCTTACATCATATTTAAACGGGCTCGGAGGAGAGATTGGGAGGCTGACGAGACTCGCGTTCCCAAAGGAATTACAAACCGCGATTGAGAAGGCTAGAGCCATTGAAACGGAGTTAGGGCGACACGAAAAGGGAATATTTACTGTAGAGAAGAATCCCCAGGATAACGAAATTCCCAGTCCCGAGGAAGTTGGACAAAGCGAAGTAAGGGTCATTGAGAGGGGTAATCCAAGTGGCTGTTATCGCTGCGGGGATACGAATCATTGGGCCAGGGGATGTCGACAACCAGAGAGGGTTAGTGATATTTCTCCCAAAAAAAGAGAGAGAAGGGGCAATAGGCTTATGGGCTTACAAGGAAAAAGGGATGCTGGATTGTATGCAAGGGTTGAGATTAACCGGATACCACATCGAATGCTCGTTGCTACTGGGGCGGATATCTCGCTGATACGACAGCCCATTCGAGGAACGGCAATCATCCCAGCCCAAGATGTAGTGCGAGGAATAACAGGCAACCCGCTGAAGGTAAAGGGGGTACAGGAGGTACAGGTCTGTCTCGGAACGGTTGGAGTTCAGCACGTCCTTACTGTGGCCGATGTGGACATCGGGTGCGATGGCCTCTTAGGTATGGATCTTCTGAAAAGGCTTCGGGTGACGGTCAATCTAAACACAGGGGAAGTGGCAGCAGGCAGGGAGGAGGTACTCCGGAAGGTGATAGTTGACCCAGTGTCTGTGAGAGAAGAGGAACGGAGGTGCATTGAGAAAAGAGAGAAGGATGAGCGATGGATCGAGGAGGTTATCCGAGAGTCGCAGGCGCTTGCCGAGAGGTACAGTCCAAGTAAGTGTCGCGTTAGGCCGGGGCATCGACGAGAAGAAATGCCGACGGGCGTCCGTCGCCAGGAAAAGCAGAACGGGCCCGAGTCGACGTATCCTGTTAGGACAAGGCGTACACTGACCCTTCCTCCCCTGTCGGAGAAGCTATTTAAGGGGAGGGTGGCGCGAGGGGCTGAAGGCCAGGTCTTGCTAGTCGAACCGAGCTATCTTGACCAGCCAGAGGTAAGGATTGCCAGGGTTGTCTCGGGGTGTGAAAAGGGGACTGTATGGCTAAAGGCAATCAACACCTCAGAGGAAATGGTAAGGGTGCAGAAGCACCAGTCTGTTGGAGTGGCGCACCAGGTGTCGACCGAAGACATTCACACGGAGGTTTCTGATAAGTTAAACGCGAACAGTCGACTCACCCAAGATGATATTAGCCAGAAGCTCCAGCACCTGTCTCAGGAGGAGAGAGTACCCATCGGCGATGTGATCTGGGAATATCGGGATGTCTTCGAGGAACCAAGTACCGAGGGTTGTAGCCTGCCGGTGCAACATCGAATCGAGACCGGGGAGGCCGCACCGGTAGCCAAGCGGCCCTACAGAGTGCCATTTCACGAACGGCAAATAGTAAAAGAGAAGATAGAAGATATGCTCGAAAAAGGAGTCATTGCCCCCTCGGACAGCCCATGGTCTGCACCCGTAGTACTGGTCCGTAAGAAGTTGCCAGATGGAGAGATTAAGTACCGCTTTTGTACGGACTTTAGAGGACTCAATGCGGTGACGAGAGCGGACGCCTATCCTCTGCCACTTATACAGGAGACATTAGAACAGCTAGGCTCCAGCCGTTACTTTAGCACCCTAGACTTGTCGAGCGGTTACTGGCAGATACCCATAGCCAGAGAACATCAAGAAAAGACAGCCTTCACTACGACGGAAGGTCATTTTGAGTATAAGAAAATGGCGTTTGGCCTCTCTGGAGCCCCGGCGACCTTTCAACGCACAATGGACCGACTTTTGGGAAGGCTAAAAGGGCGAGGATGCCTAGTATACCTAGATGACACGGTAGTCTACAGCGAAGGCCTGGATGGTCATATCAAATTGCTTCAGCAGCTCCTAGGAATTCTCAGGTCAGCGAATTTGAAAGCCAACTGGGGAAAGTGTAACTTCGCGGTAAGCGAGGTAAACTACTTAGGCCACATCGTAACAAACGAAGGAGTGAAGCCGGACCCCATGAAGGTTGAGGCTGTAAAGTCCTTTCCGCGCCCAAAGAACGCAGGGGAGTTACGGAGCTTCTTAGGGCTGGCAAACTACTATAGGCGGTTTGTCCCTGATTTTGCGGCCAAAGCCAGACCCCTTACTGCAATGACCAGTCCCCGCGTCCAGTTCGCCTGAGGCCAACCGGAGCAAAAAGCTTTTGAACAGCTAAAGGACGCTCTTTCCTCAGAAGGTGTATTGACCTACCCGGATTTCCGAGACCCATTCCTTCTCAGTACGGATGCCTCAGGGGTGGCTCTGGGAGCGGTGCTGTCTCAGGTCAGGAACGGAAGGGAGCGCCCTATCTGCTACGCCAGCAGACAGCTCAACACGGCCGAGACCAAGTACTCCGCTACAGAGAGGGAGTTACTAGCGGTCGTTTGGGCAACTAAGTTATTCCGCTGCTACCTTTTGGGGAGACGCTTTAAATTGATAACTGACCATGCCGCGCTCAAATGGATGCTCAACATAAAGGACTCTTCTGCCCGTCTAACCCGGTGGTCGTTGAGGCTCTCCGAATTCGACTATGAAGTCGAACATAAGCCAGGAAAGAAGCATCAGAATGCGGATGCGCTTAGTCGGCGAGTTGCGTGGGTGGACACCGGGAAAGGAGGAGTGACTAGGTCCGAGCTAAAAGAGGCACAAGAATCTGACCCGTGGTGCCAAGGACTAGTAGGCAAAAGTAAGCAGATTTATAAGGATGCTGAAGGGGTTCAGCCCTATTACGCTGGAACAGCAACATTGCAACCCCAACTTCTAACATACTCAGTAATTTGTTGCTAATTTGTTGCTAATTTGTTACACTATTTTCAAATTTGTCGCTCCAGCCGTTTCCGAGAAAACGTGGCTGTGCTAGCGTAATATTACGCCAGCACAGCCACCCCCGTAACTTTTGATCTAATTGTCTGACGAAATTCAGATTGGTACGAGAATTTGTTGCTAATTTGTTGCTCTAGAATGACACCAATCACGAATTTGTCGCTCCAGCCGTTTCCGAGAAAACGTGGCTGTGCTAGCGTAATATTACGCCAGCACAGCCACCCCCGTAACTTTTGATCTAATTGTCTGACGAAATTCAGATTGGTACGAGAATTTGTTGCTAATTTGTTGCTCTAGAATGACACCAATCACGAATTTGTCGCTCCAGCCGTTTTCGAGAAAACGTGGCTGTGCTAGCGTAATATTACGCTAGCACAGCCACCCCCGTAACTTTTGATCTAATTGTCTGACGAAATTCAGATTGGTACGAGAATTTGTTGCTAATTTGTTGCTCTAGAATGACACCAATCACGAATTTGTCGCTCCAGCCGTTTCCGAGAAAACGTGGCTGTGCTAGCGTAATATTACGCCAGCACAGCCACCCCCGTAACTTTTGATCTAATTGTCTGACGAAATTCAGATTGGTACGAGAATTTGTTGCTAATTTGTTGCTCTAGAATGTCACCAATCACGAATTTGTCGCTCCAGCCGTTTCCGAGAAAACGTGGCTGTGCTAGCGTAATATTACGCCAGCACAGCCACCCCCGTAACTTTTGATCTAATTGTCTGACGAAATTCAGATTGGTACGAGAATTTGTTGCTAATTTGTTGCTCTAGAATGACACCAATCACGAATTTGTCGCTCCAGCCGTTTCCGAGAAAACGTGGCTGTGCTAGCGTAATATTACGCCAGCACAGCCACCCCCGTAACTTTTGATCTAATTGTCTGACGAAATTCAGATTGGTACGAGAATTTGTTGCTAATTTGTTGCTCTAGAATGACACCAATCACGAATTTGTCGCTCCAGCCGTTGCCAAGAAAACGTGGCTGTGCTACCGTAATATTACGCCAGCACTGCCACCCCCGTAACTTTTGATCTAATTATCTGACAAAATTCAGATTGGTACCAGAATTTGTTGCTAATTTGTTGCTCTAGAATGACACCAATCACGAATTTGTCGCTCCAGCCGTTACCGAGAAAACGTGGTTGTGCTAGCGTAATATTACGCCAGCACAAATTCGTGATTGGTGGTTAATGAACATAAACTTTTAAATAAGAAGAAAGATTTTTGTACCAAATGTTATCAAAATCGAACCATTTTCTTCTTAATAATTCAAACCCCCCTAATAGTACTTAAACGTTTGAATATAAAAATAAAAAACCTTTCTTAGCGAGTGTTTATACTTTAAACGGATGGCCCGTGCAAAATTAAATTTTTGTGTCAAGGGCGGAAACTCTTTGGGGGAAAAATTCACATTTTATTTCTCAGTTTTAGTAATTCAAGGTCTGCCATGATAGTTGAAATTAACCTCAATTAAAAATAATACTATGAATTAGATACAGTATAGTAACAGCTGTTCTGTTATCGTCCTAGCAACGCATTCTACCTAGGTTTGCCTGCTCTAACCAATACAAACTTTAAACCCCTCTAAAAATATTTAAAAATTCGAATATCAAAAAATCCTTTCTTAGCGAGCGCCTACGTTCTATAGGGAGTGTCCATGCAAAATTTCAAAATTTTCTGTCGTGTGGTTTGGGCTAGGGGATGATAGGTCAGTAAGTGAGTGAGTGAGTGAGTGGTATTTGACAAATATATAGTAGATTTTTCAAAAATACCTATCTCTTTCCTCATCGTCCGAAACAATACACTCATCTTCTCCATCATTTTCACACATTTACTTAAAACGCCTCTTCATTATTTCTTGATTCTCTTCATATAAAATGTGAAACAGCGGTCGAAAGAAGACATTATATTTTAAATTTTTGTTACCTAAGTAGAGTGTTGTGAACACCCTAAGCCAGTAAAAGGCCCAGAAAATAAACAAATAATGTTTTTTTTTATGCGACTGCAACCTCAATGTGAACAGAACTACTATTTATGAAGGTACCAAAGCGATTAAATGGATTGTAAATTTTTAAATTCAAAATATAGTGCTAATTAAGTCATGGGGTGCTGAAAACTCCCCACATCTCTACTTAAAGGTTAATATTATGTTTTGGTATTTTGAGAAAAATTAAAACACCGACGCAATGGCATACCGGAGAACGGGAGATTATAATTTTATTTATTTATTTATGAGCGACCGTAACTAAGGCGACTCGCTCAGAACAAAAATTACATATACAATATACATACGAAAATTACATCTAATTAAATACAATCTTATTTTACACATTTTTGCCCAAATATACAAATTGAAATTTTTATACACATCTATTTATAAGAGAATACAATATTACAATATACTTGAATATATGAAAAATCAATATTATAATAATGCATAAAGTTTATACAAATAATCAATTAAGTTGGTTGAAGGAGGCTTCACACTCCTGTCAGTTTTATATTGTCAAATGTAAGATTTTAGTATAGTACGGCTGTATAGTTTTAACATTTTAAGACAAATAAAATACATACACATATATGTGTGTATGTCCTGTTATAATTTGTTCATGTTTAATTATAATTATAATTTGTTTAGTAGATTGGTCTTGTTGAGGTAGTTCAGTATGTTATCTATATATTTGCTTCCATCGCCGAGTAATTCAGTCATATTGTAAGGTAAGTCATAGTTTTGTCGCTGTAAACATTCAGTCAGTATGTGCTTTATAGTCAGCGGTGTGTTACACTGTGAACATGTCGGTCTGTCCTGTCTTGTCATGAGATAAGAGTGTGTCAGTCGGGAATGGCCAATTCTTAAGCGGGAGATTATAAGAATCAGCCTTCACAGGAATCTGACAGTACCTAGTAGCTACAGGAAATTCACCGCTTCCTCCCTCATTCTTAACTCTCTTAACTTGTCCACGTGATGTTATGTTTACATACCTGGTAACAACAACTCTAGCAGGCTCCCTTTATAAAATACTCTTTTTAGCGCGGTTACTCCCTATCTCCATAGGGAGAACCCGCTTATGAGGTTGACCTCATGACGCAATCCGGAAGTGCCGACTAGAAACTTTCACGTTTCAGACCCTATAGATCACGAAAATATAGGTGGCTAAAATTTGTATGTATATATATATATATATATATATATATATATATATATATATATATATATGTATATTTATATATATGCTTGTCTGTTCGCACTCCTGACGGCTCAAAAATGGTCCGATTTTGATGAAATTTGGCACAAAAATCTGTCTTCTAATTTGAAAGGTCAAGTTCGTTAACCAGCAGAATCCGCCCACTTGAAGATAGTGTTTGGGGCGAAATTCGCGCAAACAAAATCGTAAAGCTTACGTTTTTGAGTTTATATGCTTGCAGGTACTTGTTTTATAGGTTTGTTAACATAAGAAAACGAATGAACCCATTTTTAAGGCGATATATGTAACCGTTTCTGAGAAAAGTGGAATCAATGTTTTTGTAGGTCATTATTTTTTTGTGAGTACTTAGAATCGCGGGATTCAATTGAAATATTTTCTACATCTTGGAAATTAATCCCAACTAAGATGATTAAATTTTGGTTATATTTGAAGTTAAGGAAGTATGCGAAAAAAAATATTTTATTAATAGACGTGAAAAATTTTCGGATCTCCATACATTTTTCGTAAATATCTCGATACCGGTTGGGAAATCGTGGTAAGTGGAAAGTGACCATTCGAATGCTTACTAAATTCTCTACAAAAAATGTTGTGAAGCAATATTCGATGGGACAACGTCAATGAGAGATATAAGCGCTTAAAACTTAAAAAGTGATTGTTTTGAAATGGGTTTTCTCTTTCTTTATCTCACTTTTTAATTGGTTGTTTCTAGTTTTAAATTGCATTTATCAGTAAAATTAGTATTGTAGTAAAATAAGCTAACAAACGGTGAAAGGTATTGGTAATAAGTTTGGAGTGGCTGTGGTAATCATGATGGCAGTGGCTGTCAGTTTCCTGTGATTTGTGATGCTAATCTATTCCATTTCTTCAAGATGTACGTAACCGCGCTAAGATGACGCAGTTCCTGCGAGTCGGACTTTTTCATATTCTTAAAGGCCCATATACAAAAATACAACGAAAGCCTGGACAAATGAACAGTTGTCCCGCCGGGACGAAGTCGTCCTATCCAGGCTTCGTATTGGACACACCTTACTTACCCACTCCTACCTACTAGACAGAAAGGACAGACCAACTTGTAGATATTGTAACGAGACTCTGACGGTTAAACATATACTTACCATTTGCAGACAACGCAATAACCTGACCATACCTTACTTACCCATTCCTTCTGACTGGACAGAAAGGACAGACCAACTTGTAGATATTGTAACGAGACTCTGACCGTTAAACATATACTTACCAACTGCAGACAACGCAATAACCTGACCATACCTTACTTACCCATTCCTTCTGACTGGACAGAAAGGACAGACCAACTTGTAGATATTGTAACGAGACTCTGACCGTTAAACATATACTTACCAACTGCAGACAACGCAATAACCTGACCATACCTTACGACTTACACGAAATACTGACAGAAGGTAGCCCACACATCAATGCATTACTCAAACATTTAAAAAACTCTTTATTATACACAAAAATTTAATTTACTAAATTTTGTCTGTTTTGATTATTTTATTTTATTTTGTTTGTTTGTTTTTTTCTTCATTCTTTTCCAATTTTATTTCTTCATTTGTTCTTATATACATATATATTACATTTGAAGTTGACGACTGACATTTAAAGAGTTTTTCGCCTCTGTTGCAGAACTCTATAAATTAAATAAATAAAAAAAAGAAATAAAGGCCCATAAATGTTCTTCAAGGCTAATGTACATTAAATGTCCACAATTATCTCATTCAAACCGTAGTATCAATTCAAACAATAATAATATAAACTTCTGGTTAGTGACAACTTTTCGAAAATCACTACTCTTCGAAAATAAATCCTCCAGACTGCCGAATCAAACAAAAGTTGTTTTATTTAATCAAATTTCCAAAGGAATACTCAAAACGGAGATTATCTCTCAATTTCATAATGTAATTGAAATTCTAGAATAAAAAAAACAGCAAATAAATAAGAGTAATTTGTGTTTTTTTTGTGATATCATCAAAATTAAATGAAAATTATTCTTGATATTAATTCTTGCATAAAAGTTAATTACAGAACAAATACATCGAAAATTATGAACGTTTTTACAAAAGGCTTCCTTGCAAAACACACTGACGACACCTAGTCACACAGGTGATGTGATGATGTGCCGACTAGAAAATTTTGCGTTTCAGATCCCCTAGAGATCGAAAATAATGGTGGTTCAAATTTATATATATATATATATATATATATATATATATATATATATATATATATATATATATATAAAGGGGGGTGTCAATCGAGTTTTTAACACCCTGTATATATATATATATATATATATATATATATATATATATATATATATATATATATATATATATACAGGGTGTTCAAAACTCGATTGACACCCCCCTTTTTTCCACAATTTTTGATATTTAAAAGCGAAACTTGGTGGGTCTTAACGTGGTCGAATGTACATTCATTGGACCCAATGCACGACCCCTCAACTTTAATTATTTAGGAAATTCCTCGCTGCACCCTGGATGTCGGCACTAATGGCCTAGATGTCAAGACGCCGTAAAAAATAAATAAATCGTTCAACACAAAAATAATTGCTACGAAATTCTAATCATTAGGTGAGTTCTATTGCTTAAAATTTATTATTTTAATGCCTTTATAAATTAATTGAATTTGATTTTTAGGTGGAGCAAAAAGTTTAGAAAACGTTTATTAAGTTTTACGGAAGCGTAGACCACGTTGATCATAAACTTTTCTGAAAACTTCAAAAACAAAAGTGTGTTTTGCTCCATTCCTATTTACGTTTTAGGCATTTAAAGGTACTTTTTGGAAAGAAAATTTAATCCTCTACAACGTTTATACCAATTACTTTTTCCATTACGGACATACTTTCTGCGTTATTGGCAGAAAAGTGACAAAAAACAAGGGTTTTAACGGTTTTTGGCAATTTGTTACTCATTGGTGCGCTTTAGCGAAAAAATGACTGATATAAAATCGACCTAAAATTCAATTCTCTACAATAATCCGTCATAAAAATAACCCCCTTCCATTAGAGATTCCAGAGTTAGGATCTCTGGAGAAGAACTGGAGAAAGTTGAGGGGTCGTGCATTAGGTCCAATGAATGTACATTCGACCACGTTAATACCCACCAAGTTTCGCTTTTAAATATCAAAAATTGTGGAAAAAAGGGGGGTGTCAATCGAATAAAAAAATAATGAAATATATCAATTACGATGGAATTTTTATTTTTAATTCCCAATAATAAAAATTACTTAACTTTTAATTTTTATTATTTTATTTATTAAATATATTTATTAAATATATTTAATTAAATTTTAATTTTATTATTAAATATCTCTTAACCTCCGAATAAATAAATACATGATTTAGAACCTTTTGATTATTAGAAGTTATTTCTTTATGTGAGTGAATCAAAGTTCCTCTAAATCCAATTGATTTCTATGAGTATATATTGTATATTCTAGAATTTGTTTTTGTGTATTGCTTTCTATTTATTATAGCACTAATTTTTTTTTATTATTTAAAATAATGTTTAAAGTTAAAGTAAAAAAAAATTGTTATAAAAAAATGTCGAAATAACATTATTCAAATAATTTTTATTTTTAAGGTTTTGAAATAAAAATTATTAAACATTTTTTTTTTAAATAGTAAAATATAATGTATTTTATATTTTATATCTAATTGATATTATCAATTACGATGGAATTTCTATTTTTATTTCCTAATAATAAAAATTAAAGGTTAAGTGAAACTCATTTGAAATAAAAATAGTTATTTTCGGTCTCTAGTTATTACCATGAAATCAAAATTCCGGGAGGGGCTGCAGCCCCTCAGCCCCCCCCCTTATATACGCCCATGTAAACAATATGAAAAATTAGGGTTTAATTACATACACAGACGTTTCATCATCTACGAAAATCATGGGAATTACAACTCACCTTAAAATATTCCTTACTCACTTCAAAGTGTTCTCAGGGCGATTTCGGCTTAAATATATAGGGAAAATGGAATATCGGTCGTATTTGTCGAACCAAATTTGCTCAAGGTCACGTGATTTCCTGCGCTATGTGTCCGAACTCGTGGCGTAATATTATGCTAGCACAGCCACGTTTTCTCGGAAACGGCTGGAGCGACAAATTCGTGATTGGTGTCATTCTAGAGCAACAAATTATCAACAAATTCTCGTACCAATCTGAATTTCGTCAGACAATTAGATCAAAAGTTACGGGGGTGGCTGTGCTGGCGTAATATTACGCTAGCACAGCCACGTTTTCTCGGAAACGGCTGGAGCGACAAATTCGTGATTGGTGTCATTCTAGAGCAACAAATTAGCAACAAATTCTCGTACCAATCTGAATTTCGTCAGACAATTAGATCAAAAGTTACGGGGGTGGCTGTGCTAGCGTAATATTACGCTAGCACAGCCACGTTTTCTCGGAAACGGCTGGAGCGACAAATTCGTGATTGGTGTCATTCTAGAGCAACAAATTAGCAACAAATTCTCGTACCAATCTGAATTTCGTCAGACAATTAGATCAAAAGTTACGGAGGTGGCTGTGCTAGCGTAATATTACGCTAGCACAGCCACGTTTTCTCGGAAACGGCTGGAGCGACAAATTCGTGATTGGTGTCATTCTAGAGCAACAAATTAGCAACAAATTCTCGTACCAATCTGAATTTCGTCAGACAATTAGATCAAAAGTTACGGGGGTGGCTGTGCTGGCGTAATATTACGCTAGCACAGCCACGTTTTCTCGGAAACGGCTGGAGCGACAAATTCGTGATTGGTGTCATTCTAGAGCAACAAATTAGCAACAAATTCTCGTACCAATCTGAATTTCGTCAGACAATTAGATCAAAAGTTACGGAGGTGGCTGTGCTAGCGTAATATTACGCTAGCACAGCCACGTTTTCTCGGAAACGGCTGGAGCGACAAATTCGTGATTGGTGTCATTCTAGAGCAACAAATTAGCAACAAATTCTCGTACCAATCTGAATTTCGTCAGACAATTAGATCAAAAGTTACGGGGGTGGCTGTGCTGGCGTAATATTACGCTAGCACAGCCACGTTTTCTCGGAAACGGCTGGAGCGACAAATTCGTGATTGGTGTCATTCTAGAGCAACAAATTAGCAACAAATTCTCGTACCAATCTGAATTTCGTCAGACAATTAGATCAAAAGTTACGGGGGTGGCTGTGCTAGCGTAATATTACGCTAGCACAGCCACGTTTTCTCGGAAACGGCTGGAGCGACAAATTCGTGATTGGTGTCATTCTAGAGCAACAAATTAGCAACAAATTCTCGTACCAATCTGAATTTCGTCAGACAATTAGATCAAAAGTTACGGAGGTGGCTGTGCTAGCGTAATATTACGCTAGCACAGCCACGTTTTCTCGGAAACGGCTGGAGCGACAAATTCGTGATTGGTGTCATTCTAGAGCAACAAATTAGCAACAAATTCTCGTACCAATCTGAATTTCGTCAGACAATTAGATCAAAAGTTACGGGGGTGGCTGTGCTGGCGTAATATTACGCTAGCACAGCCACGTTTTCTCGGAAACGGCTGGAGCGACAAATTCGTGATTGGTGTCATTCTAGAGCAACAAATTAGCAACAAATTCTCGTACCAATCTGAATTTCGTCAGACAATTAGATCAAAAGTTACGGGGGTGGCTGTGCTGGCGTAATATTACGCTAGCACAGCCACGTTTTCTCGGAAACGGCTGGAGCGACAAATTTGAAAATAGTGTAACAAATTAGCAACAAATTAGCAACAAATTACTGAGTATGTTAGAAGTTGGGGTTGCAATGTTGCTGTTCCAGCGTAATAGAGCTAAGGGGTTCTCTACCGAACCAACAATTGCCAGGACTCCGAGAGCTGGAAGGCTATAGTACCGCCTAAACTACGAACGAGGATAATTGAGGCCTGCCACTCTCCACCCTGGGCAGGACATCCAGGAGTAGAACGAACTGCGTCGGTGGTTAGCTCCTCCTACTACTGGCCGGGTATGAAGGGAGAGGTGAGGTCCTTTGTGGAGAGATGTCAGGAGTGTGCAAAACGCAAGACCCCTGCAGGACTGAAGGTACCGCTCGATAAACCCTTCATGGCGACGACTCCCTTCGAACAAATTTCGTTGGACATAGTTGGGCCCCTCCCGAAAACCAAGAAGGGAAACAAGTTCCTACTCACCATGATAGACAACTTCACCAGATATGCCGAAGCCATCCCTATCCGGGAGCAAACCGCCGAAGAGACTGCCAAGGCCTTTGTAGAGCACATTGTAGCACGGCATGAGGTGCCGCAGAGAGTATTGACAGATCAAGGTCGAAATTTTGTGGCGCAGCTGTTTAAGGAGGTCTGTAGGATCCTGGGGATCAAGAAACTGCAAACCACAGCCTACCACCCTGAAGGTAATGGTATGGTGGAGAGGCTTCACAGGACGTTGACTGATTCGGTGGCCCACTTCGTGCGGAAGGACGGCCGAGATTGGGATAAATGGGTACCCTATGCAGTAATGGCCTATCGGGGAATTCCCCATTCTTCGACGGGATATTCTCCGAACTACTTACTGTTTGGCCGGGAGTTAGAACCTCCCAGTGGGCAAGCAAAACCGGTCGTCGATGTAGAAGGTGATTGTCGGCGGAACCCAATAACGCGGCTACAAGAAAAACTTGGCCAAGCCTACCAGCAGGCCAGAGAGCGAGCAGAAAAAGCATGGGCGGAGAGAACTAGGTACTGCAACCGAAATCGCAGAGACAGACTCTTCCGAGTGGGGGACCTCGTATATCTCCATGTGCCGGCAGTGAAGGTAGGTCACTGCCCAAAATTCCACTGTCCCTGGACAGGCCCACACAAAGTAGAAAGGGTTCTTTCGCGAGTGAACTATGAGATCCGACTGGCCACTGGATCTCTGAATGTAGTTCATATAAATAGGCTAAAACGGGCCCCGGGGGGAGGAGGGGATTCGCACCCTAAGGTTATGACGAAGGCAGGTGGGGCAACCCGGGAAGTGGAAGGGTCGGAAGATGAGGTCATGGAGCCGGAATGGGAAATTAATCCAGGGTGTTGTTATGGCTCAGAAGACGACTCTTGTGAGGACCAAGATGAAATTGAAACGCAGAGTGAGATTCACAGTCACTGTCCGGTTGCTGCGGGAAGATCGCCAGAATGTAATGACCCTGCCTGCCCTCTGGGCGTTAGATCCTCTCCTGAGGAAGAAAACAGGGAAATAACCCAGGATAGTCGAGGGGAGGGAAACGAAGGACGGATTGAGACAGGTGGGACTTCCGGGGAAAGTTCCAGTGGTTCAGATAGCGAGAGCCAAGCTCAGCCAAAGGGGAAACCTGATGCTACTTGGACACCAAAGGGGAAAACTTTAACTTTTTCTCGTAGGTCCCCATACCCGCTTAGGAGGAGAGATAAGTTGCCTGAAAATGATTCCTGAATATCTTATTTAAGGGTTACCCGCTTGTCTGGGGTGGTCCGTAGAATTTTGAAGGAAGGTTTTCAAAAAGAGGCGCAACTTCAAACGAACATATCGCGTGTTACTAACCTCATCCAAAGTTCCCTGTACCTTTCCTCGTCCCTCAGAAGCCTAGAAACTGGAGTAACGGAATTCCTATTTAGATTCCGCAGAGTTCTTAATGGAGTAGGTGCATCGATGAGTGGAAAGTTGAGTAGAGAGATGCTAGGTCCTAAAGAGTTAACTCTGATTTTGGGGAAGGTAAGAGAGGCTCTGCCAACTGGACTGACTCTCCTCTCGGAGGGAAGCCGATATCATGACCAAATTTACTACCAAATTTCTGAAGTACATGCAATTGCAACCGATGATGGAGTAATAGCTGTAGTGGAATTGCCTTTAAAAACTCCGGATCAGGAGATGGTGCTTTATCAGGTTCTCTCCTTGCCTCTTAAGGAGAATAAAACAGGAAGAATGGTTGCAGCTCAGCCGGAGGGGGCGTTCTTCTTGGAGAGCCACAACGAGAAGGCCTACTCAATTCTTCAGGAGCAGGATATAGCCAGATGTCGTCCCGGGATACCATGGATCTGTCCTGCCGAGTTCAAATTCTTTCACGGACAAACACCATCTTGTATTGTCTCATCGTTTCGCCAGGAGAATACGTCGAAGGAATGGTGCCCGTGGACTTTGGTGAATCCTAGATCTTCACCCACATGGATTTGGGACGAGCACAAGGAGCTATGGTGGTATAGCATGTCTAAGCCCACTCGCCTCCATCTTCAATGCAGAGGGAGTGCTGGAGTAGAATCGCTAGAGCGTGTTCTAGAAGGAAGTGGGGCAGCAGGATTCGTAATACATCGACCGGCAGCTGAAAGTGTCGTATCTGTAATAACGGAGCGGATATAGACCGCTCGAAAGTGTAGTAGCCGTTCAGTGATTGTGACGACAGTGTTCGGTATAGTTATAAAATAATGGTAACATAAGGATTTTTACCTCCTAAGGGAGAGGTTTTGTCTTGTAAAGATGCCAATAATGTTTTTACAGCGCATCACCTGTATTGTTATTAGCACTAATATTGTTTATTACTATTATTATTAGTAACATAAGGATGGGTAGTGTTAAAGGTAAAGTAATGTTCCAAGGGAAACATGACTTTGAAAAATCGGGGGGTGATGTAAGGCCCCGTTTTCCCTTTGGCCTTGTTAAGTGAATAAGGATGAGAGAAAAGGTTGGCTGTCCATCTCTAGAGATGTGAGAACCACGAATCCGCAAACGTTGCGTCTGGGATGTTGGCACTGCACGTGGCTGATTCGTAAGATTCCTGGAAGATCTAAGACCTGACAAGAGTTTCTAGTTCAATCACCTGCAAAAGCAGGAGTGGGGTACAAAGGGTTTAAAAAGAGCTGGCTTACCTCCGAGCGGGCAGAGTTTGCATCCGTTCCTGAGACTTCGGCCCAGATGCTGTTCAGAGGTAGGCCAGTTCCAAATTCTCTATAATCTCCCCAAATGATCATATTTGATAACTCTACCTATCCGTCTCTCTCACTCAACCTTTTCTCTCATCGTAGCAATGGTTTATGATATTTATGTTTTGTATCCTCTGTGTAAATTATAGTTTTAAAAAGGAATTTCCGCTTCTCTAAAATAATTCCCCAATGTCTATATCTCTAAATCCCGTCCTTGCTGATCAGTCCCTTACAAATCTAAAAATAATCCAGAGGTTGTGAATTTTACACCCAGATATACAAATCCCTTCACCTGACTGATCTCAACACCTCTGTAATAACATTTAATTTGATGATTGCGCGGTCTCCCTCTATGGAAGTGTAAGATCTGCGATTTAAGAGAGTTGACAATGAGATCATTTTTTACACAATATTTTTCCAGAATCCTTAACTTTGAGTTCAAATCGACTGGGTTGTCAGAGAGAATTATCAGGTCATCTGCGTATAGAAGTAACAATACTTCGTTGTAGCCATCAATGCTAAGACCTGAAGCACCTTGGCTTTTGAAAAAGTTATTAATATCGTATAAAAATAATGAGAATAAATATGGACTTAAGACCTCTCCTTGCATTACTCCTTTCGTAGCTTTTATATTTTTGGAACATTCGCCTTTTGAAACTAATTGGAAATTAGTCTTCTCCTACAAATGTTTCAACAGTCTTATTATTTTTGGACTTAGACCTAGATCATGCAGCTTATACCATAATTTCAACCGCGGCACTGAGTCAAACGCTTGTTTGAAGTCTATGAATGCTGCATATACCGATCTCTTAGGAAGACGAAGATGTATCTGTACTATCGACATCAAAACGAAAATGTTGTCCATACAGCCTCGTTGTTTTCTAAAGCCAGCTTGACATTCTGGCAGAGCTCTAACTTCATCATCCCATGTCACTATTCGGTTAAGGATAGCTTGGGAGAATATCTTAAGAATGCAGTTTGTAAGAGATATCCCACGGTAATTTTCAGGATCACTTTTATCCCCTTTTTTATAAAAGATTATCATTGTCGACTCTGACCACTGTTTGGGAAATATTTCTGATAACATTATTTTATTAAATAAGCTCACATTGTACAAAATCCAATTTTGCGGAAAACTTTTGTAAAATTCATTGGAGATATTATCTGGGCCAGGGCTAGTGCCATTTTTTAATTCAGATATACTTGCTATGATTTCTTCTGTAGTAAAGCAATCATCGAGAAAAGGGACTCCTCTCCTGTTTACGTTACAAACATGGAGAATGTGTCATTGTTTAGCTCTTTATATGTAAATAGACATAACTCCTCTCCTGTTTACGTTACAAACATGGAGAAGGTGTCAATGTTTAGCTCTTTATATGTAAATAGACATAACTCCTCTCCTGTTTACGTTACAAACATGGAGAAGGTGTCATTGTTTAGCTCTTTATATGTAAATAGTCATAACTCCTCTCCTGTTTACGTTACAAACATGGAGAATGTGTCATTGTTTAGCTCTTTATATGTAAATAGACATAACTCCTCTCCTGTTTACGTTACAAACATGGAGAAGGTGTCAATGTTTAGCTCTTTATATGTAAATAGACATAACTCCTCTCCTGTTTACGTTACAAACATGGAGAATGTGTCATTGTTTAGCTCTTTATATGTAAATAGACATAACTCCTCTCCTGTTTACGTTACAAACATGGAGAAGGTGTCATTGTTTAGCTCTTTATATGTAAATAGGCATAACTCCTCTCCTGTTTACGTTACAAACATGGAGAAGGTGTCAATGTTTAGCTCTTTATATGTAAATAGACATAACTCCTCTCCTGTTTACGTTACAAACATGGAGAATGTGTCATTGTTTAGCTCTTTATATGTAAATAGACATAACTCCTCTCCTGTTTACGTTACAAACATGGAGAAGGTGTCAATGTTTAGCTCTTTATATGTAAATAGACATAACTCCTCTCCTGTTTACGTTACAAACATGGAGAATGTGTCATTGTTTAGCTCTTTATATGTAAATAGACATAACTCCTCTCCTGTTTACGTTACAAACATGGAGAAGGTGTCATTGTTTAGCTCTTTATATGTAAATAGACATAACTCCTCTCCTGTTTACGTTACAAACATGGAGAAGGTGTCATTGTTTAGCTCTTTATATGTAAATAGACATAACTCCTCTCCTGTTTACGTTACAAACATGGAGAAGGTGTCATTGTTTAGCTCTTTATATGTAAATAGACATAACTCCTCTCCTGTTTACGTTACAAACATGGAGAAGGTGTCATTGTTTAGCTCTTTATATGTAAATAGGCATAACTCCTCTCCTGTTTACGTTACAAACATGGAGAAGGTGTCAATGTTTAGCTCTTTATATGTAAATAGACATAACTCCTCTCCTGTTTACGTTACAAACATGGAGAATGTGTCATTGTTTAGCTCTTTATATGTAAATAGACATAACTCCTCTCCTGTTTACGTTACAAACATGGAGAAGGTGTCAATGTTTAGCTCTTTATATGTAAATAGACATAACTCCTCTCCTGTTTACGTTACAAACATGGAGAATGTGTCATTGTTTAGCTCTTTATATGTAAATAGACATAACTCCTCTCCTGTTTACGTTACAAACATGGAGAATGTGTCATTGTTTAGCTCTTTATATGTAAATAGTCATAACTCCTCTCCTGTTTACGTTACAAACATGGAGAAGGTGTCATTGTTTAGCTCTTTATATGTAAATAGACATAACTCCTCTCCTGTTTACGTTACAAACATGGAGAAGGTGTCATTGTTTAGCTCTTTATATGTAAATAGACATAACTCTAGGGGGGGGGGGGTGTGGCCCTTTTACAGTCCTAAGTCGTCTTAGTCTTCTTAGAGATCACAACAAACAATTAAATACGTGCATTAAAAAATAAAATTAAGATGCATTCTGACAATAGCTTCTATTTCTTTACTTTTTTTTTTTTTTTTTTTTTTTTTTTTTTTTTTTTTTTTTTTTTTTTTTTTTTTACGGCGCATCTACATCTAGGTCATTAGTGCCGACATCCAGGGTGCAGCGAGGAATTTTCCCAGCGAACCGTGGGATGAGAAAATTCCTGCCGGAGGTTGGGAATCGAACCCACCATCTCCCGCTTATGAATCCAAGGTGCTAGCCATTAGACAACGGGAGACCCCTCTATTCCTTTACTAATGGGACTATAGATATGAGCGGAACCATACTAACATGATACAGTTCCTGAGAGTCGGACTGCCTCAGGATAGTCCACATCTATATCAAAACCTATTTACACACTTTTATAAAATGGAAATAGCACATATAACTATAAGGGAAGGTTCCATCCAGCAGTCTAACCCATTCTAAATACTTATGTTTCAACTTCCTATATATAATATTCAACTTCAGATGATATTACATAAAATTAAATAATTAATACCTTAACAAGCCCTTTTAGTTGTTTAATTATAGTATTAACAAAAAAAAAAAATAAATAATTTACTAATTTATCTTGGAACTGATTGAATTTAAGAATCAATAAAGGTTTTGTAAAAATGTTTGTAATTTGATCTTCTGAAGGACAATAAATTATGTTATATAACTTTCGTTCAAATCTCTCCTTAAAAAAGCTATATCTTATATCTATGGATCTTTCCTATTTAATATACCATCTCTCCTTAAAAAAGCTATATCTTATATCTACGGATCTTTCCTATTTAATATACCATCTCTCCTTAATAAAGCTATATCTTATATCTACGGATCTTTCCTATTTAATATACCATCTCTCCTTAATAAAGCTATATCTTATATCTATGGATCTTTTCTATTTAATATACCATCTCTCCTTAATAAAGCTATATCTTATATCTATGGATGTTTTCTATTTAATATACCATCTCTCCTTAATAAAGCTATATCTTGTATCTACGGATCTTTCCTATTTAATATACCATCTCTCCTTAATAAAGCTATATCTTATATCTACGGATCTTTCCTATTTAATATACCATCTCTCCTTAATAAAGCTATATCTTATATCTATGGATCTTTCCTATTTAATATACCGTCTCTCCTTAAAAAAGCTATATCTTATATCTACGGATCTTTCCTATTTAATATACCATCTCTCCTTAATAAAGCTATATCTTATATCTACGGATCTTTCCTATTTAATATACCATCTCTCCTTAATAAAGCTATATCTTATATCTATGGATCTTTTCTATTTAATATACCATCTCTCCTTAAAAAAGCTATATCTTATATCTACGGATCTTTCCTATTTAATATACCATCTCTCCTTAATAAAGCTATATCTTATATCTATGGATCTTTTCTATTTAATATACCATCTCTCCTTAATAAAGCTATATCTTATATCTACGGATCTTTCCTATTTAATATACCATCTCTCCTTAATAAAGCTATATCTTATATCTATGGATCTTTCCTATTTAATATACCATCTCTCCTTAATAAAGCTATATCTTATATCTACGGATCTTTCCTATTTAATATACCATCTCTCCTTAATAAAGCTATATCTTATATCTACGGATCTTTCCTATTTAATATACCATCTCTCCTTAATAAAGCTATATCTTATATCTACGGATCTTTCCTATTTAGTATACCATCTCTCCTTAATAAAGCTATATCTTATATCTATGGATCTTTTCTATTTAATATACCATCTCTCCTTAATAAAGCTATATCTTTTTTTTTTTTTTTTTTTTTTCTCTTCATAGTATCCCTATGAAGAGTGCATTTATTTTGAACACATGTGCCAATGCCTTATTTGGCATATTACATGTAGTGATTATGTGTTTTGGTACATATTTTATATGGAGATATAAACTTCGATAAGATGATTTACAAAACAAATTTAAGTAATGTGAGTTTAAATAAATTAATTGTTTAACTTAATTACAATGATACTCTAATAAGTGAGTAATTGTGACAATAATAAACTATACTTAAAAATAAAAAAAATATTAAACTAAAATACTATTTCAACCGATGCTGCGGTTTCTCTTGAGCCGGAAGGATACGCAAGAGCAGATATATTGAGATACATTCATTATTGTTCAAATCAAAACATAAATTCTAATTTTATTTTCTAATTTTATTTTTCTACATCCATGTCTATACTTTTGGTAAATTTTGAAAATTCTTTTTTATATTTATCAAATAGAATATTTGGTTGTACTGGCCAATTGCCACCTTTTAATGTAATAGCTTTGATTAATTGTAATCGGTTTTTGTCGAATAGTGTACATGAATATAAGATGTGGGTAAAAGTTTGTGTAGTCCGTCCGTCACATTTACACTTATCGTCATTCTGTATCTTAAATCTTGTCAAATATTGTCCAGTCGGTCCATGTTCTGTAAGGAATTGTGTGAATTTATGGTGTGAGCTTTTGATAAAGTTGTAGTTGGTGTTTGTAATGTGAGGGATATATTTGTGTAGACTGTAGGATTTATTTGAGTCGGTCCAGTCTTTGTCCCATTTTTCTACTGTCATTGTACACAGATCCTTTTTAATGTACGATAGAGGTACAAGGGTGATTTCGGGTTCCAGCGATGGATCTTGTGCTGCTTCTTTGGCTTTTATATCGGCTAATTCATTCCCTTTATTTCCGGAATGTGCTTTAACCCATTCTATGTGTATTCTTATATTTCTGTCAATCAAGTCCAGTATATTTTGTCTAATTTGTTCTGTAAGTGTGTCATGTATGTAAGGGTTTCGAATAGAATGGATAAGATTTGCGTTGTCTGTATATATAGTAATATTTTTGTGTACGTTATAAGGTGAATGCTTAATGTATTCTATTGCTTTAAGAACTGCAAACTTTTCTGCCTGATTATTTGAACATCTCGTGTCAAGTTTATATTTATACTCCAAGATTTCTCCGCTTGTAGACTCTATTATTAATGCTGCACCCGGTGTATTGTTTTCTGTTTTGCTTCCGTCCGTAAATAGGTTAGAACTTGTAACTGTTGTCTCCCACGGTTCGTCAAGGTGTGTCTGTATTTTTGCTAAAAGTGCAGGATGTAACCAGTGTGAACAGTCTATGTTTTTGTCTATGTTATTGTTTAATATGTCTTTAGTTTAAGTGTTGTTTTTTGATATTATACAATGTTACTAGTTCATGAGCTTTATATTGTGCAGGTATTATGGCTGCTAGAACAAAACTAGCCTCAAAAGAAATAGTTCTATAAGCTTTGGAAATTTTGATACCTATAAATCTCTGGAGCTTATGTAATTTCTTTAAGTTTCTTTTCCTTCTTAAACCTTCATACCATATTGGTATTCCATATAACATTTTTGGAATGATTGCTCCCTCATATATTGTTTTTAACGAGTCGGATTTCATGCCCCAGGTAGCTCTGGTAGCAATGCTTATTGTATTAATAAGTTTAGAAATTTTAGTGTACATAAAGTCTATGTGTCTGTTCCAATTTAATTTGCGGTCCATTAGAATGCCGAGATATTTAACAGTGTCAGTCTTTATCAATTTTGTATTGTTGAGTGTGATATTTAAATGAGGGATTTGTCTTTTTCTCGAAAAAATTATATAATTTGTCTTCTCAACATTAAATTCTAGTTTGTTTTGTTTTGTCCAGTCCGTTAGTGTGTTAAGTATTCTGTTGGTTGTAGTTTCAAGGAATTGAAAACATTTATTTTCTACTAATAAAACGATATCATCTGCATAGGCAATTATGTATGTTGCAGGAGGTCTCGGTAATTCAAAAATAGAGTTTATTAAAATATTCCACAGAGTAGGGGACAGACTACAGCCTTGTGGTGTACCAATAGTAATAGGTTTGGAGTAGGTATAATTTTTACTTTCTATGGTAATATATCGATCCTGTAAGAAATTAGAAATGATGTTATACAAATTTTTAGGGCAATTGTACGATTTTAAATTCTTTAATATTGCAGGCCACCATGCATTGTCGAACGCGCCTTTTATGTCTAGGTTAACCATTAATACATTAGATTTGGCACTCAATGCAATTTGAATAATATTCTTTATTTCTGACAAAGCATCTAATGTTGATCTCTGTGGCATAAAGCCATATTGGTGTTTATTAATTATGTTATGAGCATTTAAGAAATGCATTAGTCTGGAGTTTATGATTTTGTCAATAACTTTTGACATTACAGGCAGTATGCTAATGGGTCTATATTTGGTACTGTCTAGTTTAGGAATAGGAATGAGTAATGCTTTCTTCCATTGTTTAGGAATATAGCATTTTGAAAATATTATTTTATATAATTTAGAAAATAAAACAGGAAAAAATTCTGCAGATTTCTTTATAATATGTGCATTTAGATTGTCCCATCCCGAGGCTTTGTTAGGGTCAAGATGTTTAATGGTTTCTAGGATTTCTAAGTGTTCAAGTTCTCTGTCATGTTGAGTATCTGGTAAAGTGTAGATCTGGTTACGCATCTGTTGATGTTCGTCTGTATCATTACTCCTTGTATCGTTATTGGTAAGAGAGTGTAGAATGTGCTGTAGGGTGTTGGCATAGTCTGTAGTTGAATTTTGATATGATTTATTAATTGTTTTCATTATGTTTGACTTTAATTTTCCTGCTGCATATTTATACGGCCAAGACCATGCAGAAGTTTTGTCTATATTACTACAATATTCTTTCCAGGAATTAATTTTGCTTTTTTTAATTAGTCTTTGATATTTGTGCCTCATAGTGACATATTGAATTCGTGCTAATTCTCTGGCTTGTATGTCTGTTTTTGTCTTCTGGTACTGTTTTCTAAGTCTGTTAGTTTCTTTCCGTAAATTGGTGAGGTCATCATTCCACCATGGTACAGATTTATGAACATGGTGTCTTGTTTTATTAGATTTTTTAAAACATATATTACTGGATTTTATTAGAGATAATGTGAGATTGCTAACTATTTCTTCGATCGTAAGTGAAGTAAAGCTTGTACAGAGTTCGTCTTCAAAATTGTTGTTTGTTGTAGGATCAAAAGAGTTTTTTAAAAATTGTTTGTTTAACTGTTGAGTGAGAACATTTTTAAATCTTCCTTCGATTCTTCCTTCACAGTTCCTCTTCTTGTGATGGAATTTCAGGCACTTGCCACACCTCAAGATCCGTAGATAGTCTTCGATGTGAACCACTTGATATCCAACCTTGATCCTGTTTCGTAGAAGAAGCTGACGAGTCTCTGCATCTACTTCTATTACTGCATGTCTGGTTTTATTCCTCTCGTTGCTTAAGATGATAACAGGTTTTATAGATTCCTTATTGAGTGGAAGGTCAAGATTTTGATTTATCAAGTAATCCAGAATATTTTCTGTCGTGATTTCTTCCTCTATATTCTTTATGATCAATCGAGGATTCTTCTTCTTGATTTCTTCTGCCTTCAAGAGAGTGGATTTATTTAATTCAGATAGGATTTTATCCTTATCTTTCTCCTTCTCTGTAATAATGATTATATTTGCTTGTTTTGTAGTTATAACTTTAGTTATGCCAATTTTTAAATCTTTGGGGTTTAATAATCTTTTAAATTCTTTTTTTGTTTCATTAATAGAAGTTTCAGTTTTATTTTTAACAATAATTTTATGAGATGGAATTTGTTGTGTATTTTTTATCTTACTAGACACTGCTTGAGAGTAAGTTTTATGTGAAAGGTTAGGTTTAATTTCACTTACATATTTCTTATTCTCAAGGGCCGTATTTTCCATTGTTGAGAGTGCTTCGGATATTTCATCCACTGAATCACTTATTCTGCTCTTCATGTCCCGTCGAAGGTTGCTAATGTCCAATAAATCATTTAAAAGAGAGAGCACATTTTTAAATAACACTGAGCTATCCGCCATCTTGTTGAAAGCTATATCTTATATCTATGGATCTTTCCTATTTAATATACCATCTCTCCTTAAAAAAGCTATATCTTATATCTACGGATCTTTCCTATTTAATATACCATCTCTCCTTAAAAAAGCTATATCTTATATCTATGGATCTTTCCTATTTAATATACCATCTCTCCTTAATAAAGCTATATCTTATATCTATGGATCTTTCCTATTTAATATACCATCTCTCCTTAAAAAAGCTATATCTTATATCTACGGATCTTTCCTATTTAATATACCATCTCTCCTTAAAAAAGCTATATCTTATATCTACGGATCTTTCCTATTTAATATACCATCTCTCCTTAATAAAGCTATATCTTATATCTACGGATCTTTCCTATTTAATATACCATCTCTCCTTAATAAAGCTATATCTTATATCTACGGATCTTTCCTATTTAATATACCATCTCTCCTTAATAAAGCTATATCTTATATCTATGGATGTTTTCTATTTAATATACCATCTCTCCTTAATAAAGCTATATCTTATATCTACGGATCTTTCCTATTTAATATACCATCTCTCCTTAATAAAGCTATATCTTATATCTACGGATCTTTTCTATTTAATATACCATCTCTCCTTAATAAAGCTATATCTTATATCTACGGATCTTTCCTATTTAATATACCATCTCTCCTTAATAAAGCTATATCTTATATCTACGGATCTTTCCTATTTAATATACCATCTCTCCTTAATAAAGCTATATCTTATATCTACGGATCTTTCCTATTTAATATACCATCTCTCCTTAATAAAGCTATATCTTATATCTACGGATCTTTCCTATTTAATATACCATCTCTCCTTAATAAAGCTATATCTTATATCTACGGATCTTTCCTATTTAATATACCATCTCTCCTTAATAAAGCTATATCTTGTATCTACGGATCTTTCCTATTTAATATACCATCTCTCCTTAATAAAGCTATATCTTATATCTACGGATCTTTCCTATTTAATATATCATCTCTCCTTAATAAAGCTATATCTTATATCTACGGATCTTTCCTATTTAATATACCATCTCTCCTTAATAAAGCTATATCTTATATCTACGGATCTTTCCTATTTAATATACCATCTCTCCTTAATAAAGCTATATCTTATATCTATGGATGTTTTCTATTTAATATACCATCTCTCCTTAATAAAGCTATATCTTATATCTACGGATCTTTCCTATTTAATATACCATCTCTCCTTAATAAAGCTATATCTTATATCTACGGATCTTTTCTATTTAATATACCATCTCTCCTTAATAAAGCTATATCTTATATCTACGGATCTTTCCTATTTAATATACCATCTCTCCTTAATAAAGCTATATCATATATCTACGGATCTTTCCTATTTAATATACCATCTCTCCTTAATAAAGCTATATCTTATATCTACGGATCTTTCCTATTTAATATACCATCTCTCCTTAATAAAGCTATATCTTATATCTATGGATCTTTCCTATTTAATATACCATCTCTCCTTAATAAAGCTATATCTTAGATCTATGGATCTTTCCTATTTAATATACCATTCTTAATGAGTTTCATTCTCCTTCGATTGTATAGATTTAGGTTTAAATTTATTGAACCATGATTTCATTTACAAAGAAATGTTTTTATTTTTAAAACTTCTTGGCAAGACTCAGGAGTGCTGATGTATTCGCTTTCGATACTGGACAAGGAGACGATGGTTTGCCTCCTTCAAGCATATTATTGGAGCTCCGACGAACCTGTAGTGCTCCTTTGTGCTTTTCTGCATCCTCCATAATCTCCATCACGATATGCTTCAAGACTTGCAGAGGCACCTTTCTTAAAATAAATCCCTTTATCCATTGATCCATTTAAATATTGGAAAATGAATTGGTTGACCCCATGACACAATCTGAAAGTGCCGACTAGAAAATTTTACGTTTCAGAACGCCTAGAGAACAAAAATAACGGTTGGTTCAAATTTGCGTGTGTGTGTGTGTATATATATATATATATATATATATATTTATATATATATATATATATATGTATATATATATATATATATATATATATATATATACATACATATACATATACATATACATACATATACATATGAATGCATACAAGTTTGAACGACTATTATTCACTGAGCTAGAGCGCGAACAGACAAATATATGTGTGTATATACAGGGTGTCCCATAAATGTCTAGTCATATTGTCAGAGGTGATAGCTACCCTTTAGGGGAACAAAAAATTTTCTATGACGATTTTCGAATTCTCGCCCATAAGGGAGAAAACGTCCTTTTATTGTTTTATCGAGACAAACGTGTTTTTTAGAAGAATAGTAGTTCTAGCTCCGTCCCAATTAGTTCTACTAGAAAGGAAGTGAAACCAATCGAAAGCTGAGTAAATTTACTATAAGACTAGTCGGGAGTAAACGTAAAAATGAATGAATGTAAGTATGTATATCTTACCAAAAGAAAGATATTCTAAATTTCCTGACATTTTCTTGATATTTCTTTCCAGCGTTACTCCTCAATGGGCAGAATTAGAGATTTCCGGGTTTCAGAAAAACTTCCTCATTTAACCAGCTTTCCATTCATGTATCACAACCTTGTGTTATTGAAGTATGTGAACGATTTAAGAACAAAAGTTTAAAAACAAAAACATGGATCTGTGAAAAGAAAATTATATTTTTTTCTTCAGTTTATTCGAAGAGCTGAAGAGAAACATTTATTTTTATAAATGTTTACATAAATATTAAGTAAATATTTACTTAAAACAATAAAAAAAAATACTTCCACGAATATAAAAAAAATCCTAAAACAGTAAATAAAGAAAATACACATTTATTTTGAATTTGTTAATTACAGTAACTAATTGTGGGTCCAGGAGGCGGCCATTAAGGAACATTAACCTCAAAAATTATTATTTTTACTTAGATAACGCATTTGAAAACATTTTTACATTTTTAAGGCGATAGATTTAACCGTTTTCGAGAAACTTTGAAAAATACTTGTTGAATAAAATTTTTGATTTGGGTACTTAGAATCATGGGATTCAGTTGAAACATTTTCTGCATGTTCAAATTTCATCAAAACTAATATGTTGAAATTTAGGTTACGTTTGGAGCTAAGGAAGGGTTAGAATAAAATATTTTATTAAGACATGTAAAGTTTTGGAAACTTCGTATATATTCCTTAATATCTCAAAAATGGTTGGGTATCTTGGTAAGCGGAAGGTTACCATTCGAAAGCTTACTAAATGCTCTACAAAAAAATTCTGAAGAAAGTTTTGATGAGGCGATGTCAATCGGAGAAATAAGTGCTTAAAACTTTGAAGTAATTGATTTAGTTTATTCGAATGTTTCTTTTTGTCTGTTTTTATTTCTTGTTATTTTTTAATTGCTTATAGTAGGAGAATGTATTTGGCAATAAAACAGGATAAGTAAAATAATTTATTGAGCTTTAAAGATGCCTTTTGAATATTTTCAACTGCCTTTAAGCTGTTGGTGTGTGTGTTTTTTTAAATTTAATTTATTTGTAGAATTAGTACTATAGTAGAAGAACACAAGAAAATGTTGATATATTTTAATGCAATGAACTGTGTGAAATAAGTATCTCTAGAAGTGGATTCTCGGGGCTGGCAGACCCGGCCAGGTAAAGCCATAAACCCATTTCAAGAATGGTCGAACCAAAATAATAACTGTTGCTATTTTAATCTTTCCAAATGACACAAGGGATAAGAACAGAACCTCGCTAAGATGACACAGTTCCTGCAAGCCGGACTTTTTTTTTGTTGAATTTATGTCAATTTCTTATGTTCATTGTGGTGCTAGGATTTCTTAGATGTAAATTGTCCCACTTCTATTGGTCAGAGTGGGATCGGACCACCTGGAGTCGATGGGAGGAATGCTAAGCTTTGCTGAAAACTGGTCTTAGTGCTTTCCAAAGGGTGGAAGCAGTAGGATGTGAGTAAACCTCGGTGCGACAACTGTCTCATGGAATAAATGGACCCAACAACTTTATAGTTGGTAAACTAAGGAAATTTATAAAGGGCACTAACAAAATGATTCATAAGGCTTACGGGGTCCCTGCTCTGTCCTATTCGAGGACGGGGAAGAGGTTCACAATAAACAAAGCTCTCGACGGACATCATAAGCATCCCCAGTCAGAAAACTTCTTGGTAATGCTCACTAATATAATGGGTGTTTCTAAATTTCATCTTGGAAAGATACATTTTTAAATTTTAACGTACATACTTTTATTATTGACAACAAATTTTAACCTGTAATGGTTAAACTCCTGTTACTGGCAACCTAAAGATAACGGATTATATCTAGGTTTTCAGTTTGTTGACACTGGTCCAGAGCACCTCAGTGTCAAAAAACATTATACTTTGATTACTTATCAATTGATGAATAACTTATAGTATGATGGGAACCATTCTACTACCTGAGAGGTAGCGCCAACGACTCTCATATAAAAAGTTCCAAGATTGTAGCTCCCACGAAAAAAAAAAAGTAGCATTAATTTTGATGATAATTATTTAACGGAATAAAATAACTACTTACCCGCCGTGACGAATCACGGGTAGTCAGGTAGTTATCATTATAAAGTGACTGAAGATGGTGATTATTAGTAATATTTATCTGAATGTATACGAGTGAAATAAATGATATCAATTAACAATAAAAATGTGTTTATTCTTTGTTAATTTTTAATACAAGGAAATATACAGTTCTTTTTAAAATATAAACATTTAAGTACAAAAATATAATATATATATATATATATATAGAGAGAGAGAGAGAGCGCATAAAGTCTAATCAGGTACAGGGACAGCATGGAATACATAGCCAGTTAAAAGAAAAAAAAATACTTGTTTTCAGTGGATTATTTTATAATATTATGGTAATCAATACTTAGATATTACAAGTGTAACCCCCTTTTTCTCGGAAGGGATGGAACATGCCTTACCTTACAAGGGGCCTCACCGATTCAAACCAAAATCTAGGTGAGTGTTGTAGTTAACTAGGAAAGGGAGAAAACACACTTCTCAAGCATTTGTATGAAAAGGCCTCAGCTACAGGGGCGCTTATTTATTATCTTTTTGGAACGTTTTAAGAAACTCAGGTAAATTTTCAACATTTTTTTATCAGGCAAACGCATAAGAAGTGCGTTTTCCTGCAACTGAACCTTTTTCTAGTTATGTACTACACACACACACAAATTTTCGTTCGAATCGATGAGGAGCACTCCCCTTGTTAGATGAAAAACTTGGCACTTATATATTCATCAGTTGGCTTAATACTATATAAATAATACACAATCTAGGTTAGTATATTTTATACACAAATTTTATTTACAGTTTATACAAGAGTACATATTTCTGGGGGTGTAGGAGTTCGATTCCCAATGTCTATGTTTGTATGAGGTAAAAGGCCTGGACTAATGCTACCGCTGTTATGTACTAGTGAAGAGTGTAGAATCCTCGGCTGATCGGAGAACGACTGCTCGCTTTGGAGGGCCAATCGCTGTTGCTGTGCTAATGCTCTCACTGCATTCGTTTTTTCCTGGAAACAAGTAAAACTTGTTAATATTAAATAGAATTGACAACAACCTCTTAATAGTGATGTAATGGTACTGACCTAAGACAAACATAAATACTCTTATAAGGAATCACTTATTTTTTTGTTTAATTGCTTGTTTAGAGGGCTGGTGGCTGTGAGTGTTAAGGCGTGAGCATTTAACATTCCATGCTCAGGGTCATGGGTTCGATTCTCACTAGGGCTGGTGGCTTTTCTTTGTGAAAAAGAAAAGGCATCAGCCCTATCTTGGCTAGAACAGGGTGGTGACCTATAGATAATTCGTACTAAAATTCTGAGTTAATTATAATGGTCGTTAAAATTTAAATAAATAATTGGTTGTGAGTTTTGATTCTTAGTTGATTAGCTCATAAGAATTTAATCTCTCAGTCTATTGGAGAAGAAAAGCTTGACAATGATTAAATAAACTAAAGTTACAGAAATGTTTATGTACTTATATATATATATATATATATATATACGTATAGATGCATAGAAATTACATTTACCTAGATACATCTGCCTATGCCTAGGCAGATAGATACGTGGGTGAATCAAATATAAACGAGACTTTTTGTCCTGGAAGCCCAGTGAAGGTGCGGGAACGTTCCCGCGTTTAGGGGTGTTGGGTAGGGATGCCAGGGGTGGGGGAAGCAGGCGGGCTCCAACTCGCTAGTTACCGTCGTGACGATGTCTGAGTAGGATGTATCCCCCTCGATTGCGCAACGAATTATCATCAAATTTCTTGCTGCTGAAGGTGTAAAACCTGCTGAAATCTTGAAAAGGTTGACTGTACAGTTTGGGGAAGAGACACTTTCTCGTGCCAGAACACACATAAACAGTTTGTGGAGGGTCGTGATCGTGTTCAGAATGAAAGCCATGACCGCAGACCCCGCTCCAGCATCACAGCAGACAACATCAGCCGTGTTCGACAGCTTATTGAAGGTGACAGACGTCTAACCACCAGTGTCATTGCAAGTGAGGTTGGGATAAGCTATGGAAGAACTTTTTCCCATACTCACAGAGGAGCTAGGGTTTCGTAAGGTGTGTGCCGGGTGGGTTCCTCGACTTCTCACAGAGGAGCTAGGGTTTCGTAAGGTGTGTGCCAGGTGGGTTCCTCGACTTCTCACAGAGGAGCTAGGGTTTCGTAAGGTGTGTGCCAGGTGGGTTCCTCGACTTCTCACAGAGGAGCTAGGGTTTCGTAAGGTGTGTGCCAGGTGGGTTCCTCGACTTCTCACAGAGGAGCTAGGGTTTCGTAAGGTGTGTGCCAGGTGGGTTCCTCGACTTCTCACAGAGGAGCTAGGGTTTCGTAAGGTGTGTGCCAGGTGGGTTCCCCGACTTCTCACAGAGGAGCTAGGGTTTCGTAAGGTGTGTGCCAGGTGGGTTCCCCGACTTCTCACAGAGGAGCTAGGGCTTCGTAAGGTGTGTGCCAGGTGGGTTCCTCGACTTCTCACAGAGGAGCTAGGGTTTCGTAAGGTGTGTGCCGGGTGGGTTCCTCGACTTCTCACAGAGGAGCTAGGGTTTCGTAAGGTGTGTGCCGGGTGGGTTCCTCGACTTCTCACAGAGGAGCTAGGGTTTCGTAAGGTGTGTGCCGGGTGGGTTCCTCGACTTCTCACAGAGGAGCTAGGGTTTCGTAAGGTGTGTGCCGGGTGGGTTCCTCGACTTCTCACAGAGGAGCTAGGGTTTCGTAAGGTGTGTGCCGGGTGGGTTCCTCGACTTCTCACAGAGGAGCTAGGGTTTCGTAAGGTGTGTGCCGGGTGGGTTCCTCGACTTCTCACAGAGGAGCTAGGGTTTCGTAAGGTGTGTGCCGGGTGGGTTCCTCGACTTCTCACAGAGGAGCTAGGGTTTCGTAAGGTGTGTGCCGGGTGGGTTCCTCGACTTCTCACAGAGGAGCTAGGGTTTCGTAAGGTGTGTGCCAGGTGGGTTCCTCGACTTCTCACAGAGGAGCTAGGGTTTCGTAAGGTGTGTGCCAGGTGGGTTCCTCGACTTCTCACAGAGGAGCTAGGGTTTCGTAAGGTGTGTGCCGGGTGGGTTCCTCGACTTCTCACAGAGGAGCTAGGGTTTCGTAAGGTGTGTGCCGGGTGGGTTCCTCGACTTCTCACAGAGGAGCTAGGGTTTCGTAAGGTGTGTGCCGGGTGGGTTCCTCGACTTCTCACAGAGGAGCTAGGGTTTCGTAAGGTGTGTGCCGGGTGGGTTCCTCGACTTCTCACAGAGGAGCTAGGGTTTCGTAAGGTGTGTGCCGGGTGGGTTCCTCGACTTCTCACAGAGGAGCTAGGGTTTCGTAAGGTGTGTGCCGGGTGGGTTCCTCGACTTCTCACAGAGGAGCTAGGGTTTCGTAAGGTGTGTGCCGGGTGGGTTCCCCGACTTCTCACAGAGGAGCTAGGGTTTCGTAAGGTGTGTGCCGGGTGGGTTCCTCGACTTCTCACAGAGGAGCTAGGGTTTCGTAAGGTGTGTGCCGGGTGGGTTCCTCGACTTCTCACAGAGGAGCTAGGGTTTCGTAAGGTGTGTGCCGGGTGGGTTCCTCGACTTCTCACAGAGGAGCTAGGGTTTCGTAAGGTGTGTGCCGGGTGGGTTCCTCGACTTCTCACAGAGGAGCTAGGGTTTCGTAAGGTGTGTGCCAGGTGGGTTCCCCGACTTCTCACAGAGGAGCTAGGGTTTCGTAAGGTGTGTGCCGGGTGGGTTCCTCGACTTCTCACAGAGGAGCTAGGGTTTCGTAAGGTGTGTGCCGGGTGGGTTCCTCGACTTCTCACAGAGGAGCTAGGGTTTCGTAAGGTGTGTGCCGGGTGGGTTCCTCGACTTCTCACAGAGGAGCTAGGGTTTCGTAAGGTGTGTGCCGGGTGGGTTCCTCGACTTCTCACAGAGGAGCTAGGGTTTCGTAAGGTGTGTGCCGGGTGGGTTCCTCGACTTCTCACAGAGGAGCTAGGGTTTCGTAAAGTGTGTGCCAGGTGGGTTCCCCGACTTCTCACAGAGGAGCTAGGGTTTCGTAAGGTGTGTGCCAGGTGGGTTCCTCGACTTCTCACAGCTGAGCAGAAGCTGAACCGTTGAAGTGATTCTTCTTCAGGACAATGCTCGCCCGCATACTGCGGCCCTGACGAGAGAAAAATTGGAGCAACTGGGCTGGGAGACGCTAGAACACCCTCCCTACAGTCCAGACTTATCACCATGTGATTTTCACCTGTTTGGCCCACTCAAGGAAGCTTTGGGAGGTCAGAGATTCGTCAGTGACGATGAGGTTGAAGCCTACGTGCTCAATTGGCTGAAGACACAACCTACTTCATTCTATGAGGACGGGATTGGAAAATTACCTATGCGCTGGGAAAAATGTATTTCCAAATCAGGAGACTATGTAGAAAAATGAGGTGTACTTTTCTTTGTGTTCAAAGTAAAAATAAAAAAAAATAAAAAATAAGTCTCGTTTATATTTGATTCACCCACGTACATGCAGTCACATACGCTTGCATAGAAATAAAACAAGGGGGATTCCTGAGGATTTCTACTTAATGGCCATAGTGAGGAAGAAAATCGTTCAATCCCTTATCTAGACGGATGGCTAAGAGCTGTTTATAGTGATATACACTTAGGTAGTTTACGTTTCAGCGCAAGAATTTACATTTGTTCAGTTGTGTGCCACAGAACATACATCAACCATTGTGCTATTGGAGCAAAAAAAAAAAAAAAGATTTGTACAAATGTAGAAAAAAATATAAAATGAATTGATCATAAAAAATAAATGAACAAAATAACTAAATTGCAAAGTTATTTGAAACTAAAAAAAATAATTGTGATGACTGGAGTTTTTAATTTGTGGTATACGTAAATTTTTTAAAGGAGTAATTCTGAGTATTATGATTGCGACGAGTAAGTAGGTTTATGATGTAGAATGTCCAAGTTGATTCTAACGAGGCAGTAGATTCTAATTTGAAGATAGCTTGCTGTGTTTTACTGTTAAACCTGTATTATTGATAAGACTTGTTGGTTTTCAATGTATAATTGTGAGTGTTCTAAGTAGTGATGCTGAGTCTTTAGCAGGATTAAATGTTAGGATAAGGATTATTGTGGAGACACACGAAGCAGCCATACTCAAATCACTCGGGCCTCCCGGTGGAAGTTGTGGAAAGTATTATCACTAATAATGGCTCTCTGGACCTTTAACCAACTACACAATTGAAAATATTACTTAAGTTTTGCAATTCATTGTGAATTATAAATATTTTTTTATAATAATAAATTTAAAATGAACTAAATTATTTTAGGCTTAACTTGATAGGAATAAAGGTTTCTAAGAAATACAAATAAATAAGCCTGAATATCACGTTTTCAGGATGATTTTTCTGTATTGATAAAAAATCTGAGCAAATTAAAATAATCCAATCTTAATTTGGATTGTATTCAGCAGCCGAAAATATATAAAGACCAGTTTGATGAATGAATTGTGTTTTTTTCTGTGGCTGTGTAATTGATTCAATCATATAAATTCATAGAAACTAATTGATTTTATAAATTCTAGATTAACTCATATTCAAAAGCAGAATAATGTTGATATTCTGCTTGATATATTTGATTGTTTATTGAATAAACTTTGAATATAACATTTCATAGATATTAAAAATAATTATGAAAAAATGAATATAATTTTGTATGAACCTTTTGCCAGACGAATACATTGTGGACCATCGCACAACCACAAAAGATGATTCCAAGGCCTATTAATATACTCGTTATCACTGCTGGTGTCGAATGGAACTGAATAAAGGTGTAGAGAATTATTCCTGAAAAATAACAATTTTTTTAAAGATATTATTTCATATAATACTTAATAATAAGAGTAAGATTTGAAAATGCATAAATAAAACAATGGAAGATAATCATGCATTATATTCATTCCTCAACATAACAATAGCAGAAGTAGGGATATATTAAAATAATAAAAACTACAGTAATTGCAATATTAGTATACAATGTAAATATTGGCAATATATACAAATATTAAATATAAATTAACTTCCTCAGCATTAATCAATTATTAAATCATAGAGGTTTTCATGTGTCACAGATAAAGCAGGTTCAAGAAGTAAACCTCAAGACAGGAAAATAAATATTGAGAGAGTAGTCCTTACAGGACTTTGAATTATACAGACAATACTCACAATCACTTAATAACAAACTAGCACATTTCAAAATCCACAAAATAAACAAGTAAAAAAAATGAAACTTTAATGGCTAATATAAACTGTAAACAAAAATAGCCAATTAATAATAAACGTAATTATTTATGGTAACATTAAAGTAATGCGTACATTTTTATCATATTCACTATTTTTCTAATTGAATATGTCTATTTGTCTATATTCAGAGTTTCAATTTGATTAATAAAAAAAATGAATCAAGCCTGAATTATATTTTTGTATTAAAAGGAAAACAAATTATATCTGAGCAAAAAAAAACCAGACTAACTGCTTAATTGTTTATTAAAATAAATGTTTAAAGCAGTAAAAATGAAAAATAGTCATTTATTACAAATAAATAATTTCCAATTGTAAAAATCACACAAGTGTGTGGGAAACCCCTTTTTTTAGTCAGCCTCACTTTTATGTTGATTTAAATTTATTATTATTATAAAAGTCTAATTAAAACTAATGCTTTTTTATTCTGGAAATGCCAAAATTCTTCAACAAAAATGTAATGCTATTTTCTTTTGGAGGTGGTTGTGGATACTATTCTATCTATAACATACATGATGTTACAATTTTGCCGATTTTAAATTGTCAAGATGTAGTAACTTGTACCCCGCAGAAAAAAATGCATTAAATTCTTTTTAAAAATTAAATTTCATTATGTAGAATAAATGAAATATGTTAGACTAAAAATGTCCTATTTAAACTTAATAACTGATGGGTTAATGATAAACTGACGAATCTGCTGAAATTAGGTTTCCAAAGGTTTGAGGATGCTATGGAGAGGGGGGGGGAGGTTTTGGCAGCCTCCTTCAGCGAGAAATGCTTAGGATATGGAGAAAGAGGACGATAACTCAGGAAGATCAGAGATAAGTATGAACCTAAGTCCTTTCCTTCTTACATTTTATAGAGTTGGATTATAATAAATTAGCGAATCAGGAGATGTATTTGTATGTGTTTAAAAAATCTTGAAGCCAGATGTCAATTTTTTAAAATTTATTCATAATAGAAGGTTTATTTGGCTGCGTTTTTACAGATATTCTTTAGCCTATAATTTCTTATTCAACCAATATATGCAAAAATAATATATATATATATATATATATATATATATATATATATATATACATATATATATATATTTATAAAATAAAAATATATTAAGAAAGTTTATTATATATAGGATTACCTGTTAAAAATACTGGTATGGAAACGAAAAAACCGCCCACTGCACATATTCTCGTAAATGCAGATTTCTTCAGATATTTGTTTGTTCTAGAAAAGAAAAACATTCTTAATTATTGAAATGTGATTTTTAATGAGTTAAAATATTATAATAGTCTCGTTATTATAATAGTCTTGTTATTATAATAGTCTTGTTATTATAATAGTCTTGTTATTATAATAGTCTTGTTATTATAATAGTCTTGTTATTATAATAGTCTTGTTATTATAATAGTCTTGTTATTATAATAGTCTTGTTATTATAATAGTCTTGTTATTATAATAGTCTTGTTATTATAATAGTCTTGTTATTATAATAGTCTTGTTATTATAATAGTCTTGTTATTATAATAGTCTTGTTATTATAATAGTCTTGTTATTATAATAGTCTTGTTATTATAATAGTCTTGTTATTATAATAGTCTTGTTATTATAATAGGCTCCTTTTGTTGGAGTTCATTAGACAAATTTTATTTTATATTTCAATATATATCTGAAGATTTGTCAGGTCTTGCATCTCCATTGTGCGTATCCAATACAGATAGAATTACTATTAATCAAAGTAACACTACCTCTGATGGCAACGGAACCTCCACAAACCATAATATTGAACAAACGTCCTGAGGAAATTCAAAAGAACGTGCATTAAAATAAAACATATTTCCTGATATTTTTATATTTTAACTCTCTTAACGTCCAAAATAGCAGAAAGTGAGTGATTAGCGAAATAGTATAATATCGTCAATGTAATGTTTGTTACAGCTCTACATGATTCGTTCTCTGTCTGGCGCCCAATCAGGAGATTAAAACTACAACTTTATTCAGATGAAGATGGCACTCTCAGAATCTGCAAACCAATGGATTTGCATTCTTTGGGTGAGATGGTACTCTCAGAATCTGCAAACCAATGGATTTGCATTCTTTGGGTGAGATGGTACTCTCAGAATCTGCAAACCAATGGATTTGCATTCTTTGGGTGAGATGGTACTCTCAGAATCTGCAAACCAATGGATTTGCATTCTTTGGGTGAGATGGTACTCTCAGAATCTGCAAACCAATGGATTTGCATTCTTTGGGTAAGATGGTACTCTCGGAATCTACAAACCGATCGTTTTGGGTAAGATGGTACTCTCGGAATCTACAAACCGATCGTTTTGGGTAAGATGGTACTCTCAGAATCTGCAAACCAATGGATTTGCAATCTTTGGGTAAGATGGTACTCTCAGAATCTGCAAACCAATGGATTTGCATTCTTTGGGTAAGATGGTACTCTCAGAATCTGCAAACCGATCGAATTCGCGTTCTTTGGGTAAGATGACACTCTCAGATTCTTCAAACCGATTGAATTGGCGGTCTTTGAGTAAGATGGTACTCTCAGAATCATCAAACCAAAGAATTTGCATTCTTTGGGTAACATGGTACTCTCCGAATCTGCAATTTGATCGAATTGGCGTTCTTTGGGTAAGATGACACTCTCAGATTCTTCAAACCGATTGAATTGGCGGTCTTTGAGTAAGATGGTACTCTCAGAATCTGCAAACCAAAGGATTTGCATTCTTTGGGTAACATGGTACTCTCAGAATCTGCAATTTGATCGAATTGGCGTTCTTTGGGTAAGATGGCACTCCCAGAATCTGCAAAACGATCGTTTTGGGTAAGATTGTACTCTCAGATTATTTAAACCGAACGTTTTGCGTTTTAGCACTTTCCTCCGAAAGAAAGTAGCTATTGAGGTTGGACTCATGACGGAATTTTTGAAAAATTTCTTCAAATCTTTATCGATCCTACCTAGTAGACACCGAAAATGACCCTCGTTATAATTTATATATATATATATATATATATATATATATATATATATATATATATATGTGTGTATATATAAGATAAGAGTTTACTGCACTAAACTAGGTTTTTAAAAAGGAATATATAGAGTACACCTTGAAGTCTGATAAGCAACTGCCTTTATTTCCTGACACGGTTCCTTTTATACCTGTCTAGACTGTTTACATCCCGGAGGTCTGATATCCTCCTAACAGCCCCTCCTCAGTTCCTGGCAAGCCAGGAACTACAAAAACACTAATAGGAGGTACAGGTTACAATAATAAAATAAAAAAATAAAAAAATAGAAAAAACAAAGAAAGGGAAAAGACACAAAGAAAATAGAATTGCTAACCGATATACATAGAATATTTACGCACTAAAGATTTTGCTATGTTAACAAAAAAAAAAAAAAAAGAGAAACATGAATTAAATTCAATATGCTTTAAGCCTGGAACACAAAGATAAATAAAATGATCACTTACAGAAATAAGGCTTCTATTGTCTGCCAAAACTAAAATAAAGAAAATCATAACTTAGAAATCTAACACTAATAATTAGACTGAATTAGTTCACTGCCACTGATTGATTTGGTCAAGAGATTCCTGGTTCTTCTGCAGGGTTACTTGGAGTTGTTTCTTCCGATAAGAGCGGCCTCTTGAGCTGCTCGACGTGACAGGATCTTCTCCGTCCTGGGTCTTCTACATCCTCCAAGGTGACTACGTTGTGTTCTCGTATAGTTACGACTCTGTATGGTCCATCATACAGAAATGGCATCTTCTTCCGATTTGAAGGAATACGTCTATAGACGATCTCACCAATACGCAGCGGGTGGGCTATATCTCGTAATTGGTTGTTTGTGCGTGTCACTCTCTTCCTCTTTTCCTCTTCAAGCCGACGTTTCGCTTCTTCCCTCGTTCTTTTCTGAATTTTGTGTATGTCGCGAATGGCATTATTTAGTTCGTGGTCTTCACTGGACTGTGGGACTGCTCGACGTAAGCATCCCATGCCGAAAAGGATTTCAAGAGGCGCAAAGCCTGTGGCTGCGTGGACCGAGTGATTGTAGGCTAATATAGCTCGTGCCATGCTGTCTCGATCATTGAGTGTTTTGCTGGTGGCTAAGATGCGAAGATGCTCCGTGAGGGTGCCGTGTAGGCGTTCGACTACTCCGCGGCCTTGAGGGTGTCCTGGAGTAGTGAGGTGTAATTGCGTGTCCCATGATGCTAACAACTCTCTAAGAAGGCGATTGTCAAACTCGCGGCCACAATCAGTGATGATGGTCGTAGGAGCGCCGTATACTTGTGCCCACTGGAGTAGAGCCATTCTGATTAGCTCTGCTGATTTCCGTTCCGCTGGAACCGCCATGGCGACCTTGCTGAAGCAATCAACAATCGTTACCCATTTTTGTCCGTTCCAAGTAAAGGTGTCCATCTGGATTGTTAGTAGGGGTTTGTCAGACGTTGGTGTGACCTCTTGTCTCGTATGTTCTGGTCGGCGTTGATATTTAACCTGTTGACACACCTTACAATGACTGATGACTTGATGGACAGTTTGGCGCATGGATTCCCAGACATAAGATCGTTTTAACGCTGCTAGGGTCTCTGCTTCACCTCGGTGATTTGTTTTACCTTGGTGATATGCCGTAGTGAGTTCCTTTTGTCTAGACTTGGCATTGACGCGTTCCCCAAGTCGAGTGCATCGGACAAACCCTCTATCGAGGCCAATGCGTTCATTTCTCCACAGCATAGCGACGCGGTTCCACAATGTCGCGTTGCCAATGTAAAGATGTGTTACTTTCCTTGCTGTAGATGCATCGTTTATGAGACGAATGATGGTTTCATCATTGACAGTAGCTTCTGTTCGTACCGTGCACTCTTTCACGCCGCGCTTCTGTCTTCCGAACAAAATCTGTGGTGTACCGGACGATACAGTTTTCCAAATTATATGTCTCTTGTGACTCACTACCAGCTCGTCAATTTCTGGCATGTCCGGGGGTCGTTCCATCGCAGACTCCGTTGACTCGCTCCGGCGATCTACTTCCTCTTCGTCTCCTGGGGTCCATTCTTGAAAGAATCTACGCAGGGATGGTTCAGGTTCCTCTTCGTCGGCAGATAACACATTAACTGGGAGTTCCCGTGAGAGCCAGTCAGCTACCACGTTGTCCTGTCCGGGGGTGTGAACTACTTGAAAGGAGTATTGTGCCAGCTGATGCTTCCACCTGGCAACTCGAGCAGAAGTTTCTTTTAGGGATGCTACCCACTGCAATGGCTTGTGGTCGGATTTTACTAGAAATCGGCGGCCAAAGACGTACGGTCTAAAATGATCCACTGCCCATACGATGGCGAGTAATTCTCTCTCCAGGGCGCTGTACCTTGATTCTGTGGGCGTTAATCTCCTGCTGCTAAACGCGATTGGCTGGTCTCCGTTTGGTCCGGACTGTGACAACACTGCTCCGAGCGCATACTCGCTAGCGTCTGTGGTAATGATGAACGGTCGTTTGAAGTCCGGGAAAGCTAGAAGAGGTGCTGCTTGTAGATGTTGAATGCATTCCCGAATGTCCGCCTTCATCTTGTCTGTAATCTGAAACCTCTCTCCTTTGCGAAGAAGCTGATTGAGTTGAGCGACTCTGTGGGCCATTGCCGGTATAAACCTCCTATAGTAATTAAGCACACCCAACGTTCTTCGTACTCCTTTCACGTCTTTGGGAACGGTCATTTGTTGAAGGGCTTCAATTTTTGTAGGATCGGGTCGTATCCCTTCTTCCGATATTAAGTGTCCTAAAAATTTTATTGACGCTTCTCCGAGCTTCGTCTTATTTGGGGATAATTTAAGGCCGAAGTCTCTTAACCTGTTGAAGACTTGCCGTAGATGATCCTTGTGCTCGTTTGATGACCTACTGAAAACTAAGAGGTCGTCCATGTAGACTTGTACGAAGTTTTCGCTAAGCCCACGCAGAAATTCGTCCATAAGTCTCTGGAAGGATGATGGCGCATTTTTCAAACCAAATGGCATCCTGGTGAAATGATAATGCCCGCGCTCGAACGAAAAGGCCGTTTTCTCTGCGTCCTTAGGGTGTAGTTTAATTTGGTGATATCCTGCTTTTAAATCGAGTGTGCTAAACACTTTGGCTCCGCGCAATCTATCGAGTATGTCTTCTAATCTAGGTAGAGGGTACTTTTCATCCACCGTTAGAGCATTGAGTTTCCTGTAATCGACTACAACTCTATATTTTCCAGATTCCCCGGCCTTCGGTACTGCCCAGAGTGGACTATTGTATGCTGATTTACTGGCGACAATGATTCCCTGTTCAAGTAGATTCTCGAGTTCTGACCGAATAACATCTTTCAACACGTGCGGGTAACGACGTCCTTTTACATTTACCACTCTGTCTTCTTTCAGGGGTATTTCGTGCACTGTTCGTCCTGTAACTCCTAGTGGTTGACCCTCTTGCCAGAAGATGTCCTTATACTCTCTCCGCAATTCTTCGAACTTGTTGGTCACTTTAGATACTGCCCCTAGTTGGCGGTTGTTTTGGGAGTTTTCACTATCCACGATGTATGCTCGTGAGCCTAGACGCACTTTCCAGGTTTTGCCGTTATGTTTCACTCTTCCCCCGACTCTCGCGACTAAGTCACATCCAACTATGCCTTCGTACCCCGTTGGCAAGCTTTTCACCACGTGGACCTTAAGATCTTCTCCTGGACTGCCCCATGGAGACAAGTTCCACCGTATTTCTCCTTCCACCACACAGCGGCCACCTAGTGTCGACAGCATGCAATGACATTCCCGTAGTTCCCCATCGTTCAGCTGTAAGGATTGCTGGCTGATTATCGTGCAGGAGCTCCCCGTGTCGACTAGCCAGCGGCGTCCTCCCTCCTCAATGATCGGCAACCGTCCTCTCCTCTTTTTGTTGCGCCCGATGTTGTTGATTTGCTCTTGGTTGCCGCTCTGCTCACACTTTTCTCATTGGGTTTTGGACTCCGCTCGTCGGTCTGGTTTCCCACGGCTCGACCATCTTTTCCAACTAGTTGCTGACGATGCACTGCTTTCGCTGCCCGAGTCTGACGAATAATTTTCTCCTCGTATCGCATTAGCGAAAGTACGCTTTACTTGTTGCGCATTGATTTCCATCGGTTCGCCTTTGTCGCTGTTTCGCCTTTTGATGTATGGACAGTTCCGGGCGACATGCCCACCGATTCCACACTCAAAGCACTTTGTTTTCTCGCACTGGGCTGCGAGGTGCTTGGAGCTTCCGCACTCGTAACAACGTTTTTCTTGAATGCGCCGAGGCTTCCTGTCGTTTCTTTTCTCAGCTTGGTCTCGCCTACCGTCTCTTCTGTCATTTCCTCTCCATTCCCGTGGTCGTCCTCCAGATCTTCTAGACCGACGAGGTTCGGCGAGCGTCCACATTCCACCTCCTTCGTTGACTTCCTCCTCGGCGTGTCTTTCGTCTTCGTCCATTAATTCTTGTGCGCATTCTACAAACGTTTTTTCAGTTGCGACATTCTTGGCTGTCTCCTTCCTCAGTTGTACCTTTAGGATCGACCCAATGAACTTGAGTTGTTTTTCGGCTTCATCGGCGGTTTCTTTTTCACTCAGTTTGTCCGCAATTTTTGCATACCATTCCAGTAATTTCATTGCGTAGTTTCTTATGGACTGGTTCGGTCGTTTTGTTTCCCTGAACATTCGGATCAGATCATCTTCGACTGCCCATCTTCCTCCTCCATAGGCTTTTTTCAATCTTTCCTTCACGGTCGACCATGGTGTGTCTTCGTCGCTTTGGATAAGGTTAAGGACACGCCTATTGATGCGGTTCACTAAAGCCGCTCGGAGTGCAGGTACTTCCGCAGCATCTAACCAACCTACTTTTTCTTTATCGGTGATGGCCTTATTAACTCTGTCTCCTGCTTTTAAGAAATGATTTAAATCACCAACCTCTCCTGTGAACTTTTCTACTTCCGAGATTGCTGTCCGCATATCGTGGGCGTTAGAGGTTTGAATCTTGATCCACGTGAGAGCTGTGGTCGGATCCATGTGAACCGCGCCTTGGTCTTGCGCCATTCTTCTATTATTAAGTCTATCTTGTAAAGAGACACGTGATGAACGCTGGTTTTTTTTCATCCACTATTTTTTTTTTCGCCGCACTGTACGCGCACCGTACCGGTAGCGAACTCGGAACTCCGCGAACTTCCCGGGTTTCGGCACCAGATAAGAGTTTACTGCACTAAACTAGGTTTTTAAAAAGGAATATATAGAGTACACCTTGAAGTCTGATAAGCAACTGCCTTTATTTCCTGACACGGTTCCTTTTATACCTGTCTAGACTGTTTACATCCCGGAGGTCTGATATCCTCCTAACATATATATATATATATATATATATATATATATATATATATATAAATATATATATGTATATATGCACATAAATATACACACACACACATATGTATATATATATATATATATATATATATATATATATATATATGTGTGTATGTGTGTCTGTTCGATGGAGGCCAGAGTTTTTGTTTTTTCGTCACGAAACTTGATATATAGCATTCAATTAGCAAACGACTGACGACTGAAAGAGTTCGTTAACCATCAAAATCGGTCCACCGGAAGTGGGGGTTTACCCCGAACCCAAAACACTAATTTGGCCATGCCAGTCGTAATATTTGTTATATTTCAACGAAACTTGGTATTCGTAGTGGTAATATAGAGAGAAAAGTGAGATGTAACAATCAACTAAATCGGTTCATTAGGAGGGGGGGGGGTTGACTCCGGACCCAGAATACCAATTCGCCACTACCAGCCGTGATTTTTGGTATATTTCGACGAAACTCGGTATTCGTAGTGGTAATCTACAGAGGAAAATATGTTATAAAAATAAACTCTCACCCCCCCCCCCCCCCCCATATAGTATTCCATAGCCCGGAAATGGCCTCCCCCCCTATATAGTATTCCATAGCCCGGAAATGGTCTCCCCCCATATAGTATTCCATAGCCCGGAAATGGTGTTCAAAATAAGAAACATTGTTTATTATTAGCCTTCCGTCAAATTTTAGTGATATTAAAAACCACGATAAACAAGATAAAAAAAATCCGACTCGCAGAAACTGCGTCATCTTAGCAGGATTCCTTTGTTATTCCTAATGGTAGATATTTCTAAAGGAATACAGTTGAAACAGTTTTTTTGATATTTCTTTAAGGATGTTAGGGTGTTGTCCAGGTAGAACCCTTACAATACAGAGAATATAGAAGGGTTGATTGACTCCTAGAGTACAGCTTTAAGGATGTTAGGGTGTTGTCCAGGTAGAACCCTTACAATACAGAGAATATAGAAGGGTTGATTGACTCCTAGAGTACAGCTTTAAGGATGTTAGGGTGTTGTCCAGGTAGAACTTTTACAATACAGAGAATATAGAAGGGTTGATTGACTCCTAGAGTATTTCTTTAAGGATGTTAGGGTGTTGTCCAGGTAGAACCCTTACAATACAGAGAATATAGAAGGGTTGATTGACTCCTAGAGTATTTCTTTAAGGATGTTAGGGTGTTGTCCAGGTAGAACCCTTACAATACAGAGAATATAGAAGGGTTGATTGACTCCTAGAGTACAGCTTTAAGGATGTTAGGGTGTTGTCCAGGTAGAACCCTTACAATACAGAGAATATAGAAGGGTTGATTGACTCCTAGAGTATAGCTTTAAGGATGTTAGGGTGTTGTCCAGGTAGAACCCTTACAATACAGAGAATATAGAAGGGTTGATTGACTCCTAGAGTACAGCTTTAAGGATGTTAGGGTGTTGTCCAGGTAGAACCCTTACAATACAGAGAATATAGAAGGGTTGATTGACTCCTAGAGTACAGCTTTAAGGATGTTAGGGTGTTGTCCAGGTAGAACCCTTACAATACAGAGAATATACAGAAGGGTTGATTGACTCCTAGAGTATAGCTTGAAGGATGTTAGGGTGTTGTCCAGGTAGAACCCTTACAATACAGAGAATATAGAAGGGTTGATTGACTCCTAGAGTATTTCTTTAAGGATGTTAGGGTGTTGTCCAGGTAGAACCCTTACAATACAGAGAATATAGAAGGGTTGATTGACTCCTAGAGTACAGCTTTAAGGATGTTAGGGTGTTGTCCAGGTAGAACCCTTACAATACAGAGAATATAGAAGGGTTGATTGACTCCTAGAGTATTTCTTTAAGGATGTTAGGGTGTTGTCCAGGTAGAACCCTTACAATACAGAGAATATAGAAGGGTTGATTGACTCCTAGAGTACAGCTTTAAGGATGTTAGGGTGTTGTCCAGGTAGAACCCTTACAATACAGAGAATATAGAAGGGTCGATTGACTCCTAGAGTATAGCTTGAAGGATGTTAGGGTGTTGTCCAGGTAGAACCCTTACAATACAGAGAATATAGAAGGGTTGATTGACTCCTAGAGTACAGCTTTAAGGATGTTAGGGTGTTGTCCAGGTAGAACCCTTACAATACAGAGAATATAGAAGGGTTGATTGACTCCTAGAGTATTTCTTTAAGGATGTTAGGGTGTTGTCCAGGTAGAACCCTTACAATACAGAGAATATAGAAGGGTTGATTGACTCCTAGAGTACAGCTTTAAGGATGTTAGGGTGTTGTCCAGGTAGAACCCTTACAATACAGAGAATATAGAAGGGTTGATTGACTCCTAGAGTATAGCTTTAAGGATGTTAGGGTGTTGTCCAGGTAGAACCCTTACAATACAGAGAATATAGAAGGGTTGATTGACTCCTAGAGTATAGCTTTAAGGATGTTAGGGTGTTGTCCAGGTAGAACCCTTACAATACAGAGAATATAGAAGGGTTGATTGACTCCTAGAGTGTAGCTTTAAGGATGTTAGGGTGTTGTCCAGGTAGAACCCTTACAATACAGAGAATATAGAAGGGTTGATTGACTCCTAGAGTATTTCTTTAAGGATGTTAGGGTGTTGTCCAGGTAGAACCCTTACAATACAGAGAATATAGAAGGGTTGATTGACTCCTAGAGTATTTCTTTAAGGATGTTAGGGTGTTGTCCAGGTAGAACCCTTACAATACAGAGAATATAGAAGGGTTGATTGACTCCTAGAGTATTTCTTTAAGGATGTTAGGGTGTTGTCCAGGTAGAACCCATACAATACAGAGAATATAGAAGGGTTGATTGACTCCTAGAGTATTTCTTTAAGGATGTTAGGGTGTTGTCCAGGTAGAACCCTTACAATACAGAGAATATAGAAGGGTTGATTGACTCCTAGAGTACAGCTTTAAGGATGTTAGGGTGTTGTCCAGGTAGAACCCTTACAATACAGAGAATATAGAAGGGTTGATTGACTCCTAGAGTATAGCTTTAAGGATGTTAGGGTGTTGTCCAGGTAGAACCCTTACAATACAGAGAATATAGAAGGGTTGATTGACTCCTAGAGTACAGCTTTAAGGATGTTAGGGTGTTGTCCAGGTAGAACCCTTACAATACAGAGAATATAGAAGGGTTGATTGACTCCTAGAGTACAGCTTTAAGGATGTTAGGGTGTTGTCCAGGTAGAACCCTTACAATACAGAGAATATACAGAAGGGTTGATTGACTCCTAGAGTATAGCTTGAAGGATGTTAGGGTGTTGTCCAGGTAGAACCCTTACAATACAGAGAATATAGAAGGGTTGATTGACTCCTAGAGTATTTCTTTAAGGATGTTAGGGTGTTGTCCAGGTAGAACCCTTACAATACAGAGAATATAGAAGGGTTGATTGACTCCTAGAGTACAGCTTTAAGGATGTTAGGGTGTTGTCCAGGTAGAACCCTTACAATACAGAGAATATAGAAGGGTTGATTGACTCCTAGAGTATTTCTTTAAGGATGTTAGGGTGTTGTCCAGGTAGAACCCTTACAATACAGAGAATATAGAAGGGTTGATTGACTCCTAGAGTACAGCTTTAAGGATGTTAGGGTGTTGTCCAGGTAGAACCCTTACAATACAGAGAATATAGAAGGGTTGATTGACTCCTAGAGTATAGCTTGAAGGATGTTAGGGTGTTGTCCAGGTAGAACCCTTACAATACAGAGAATATAGAAGGGTTGATTGACTCCTAGAGTACAGCTTTAAGGATGTTAGGGTGTTGTCCAGGTAGAACCCTTACAATACAGAGAATATAGAAGGGTTGATTGACTCCTAGAGTATTTCTTTAAGGATGTTAGGGTGTTGTCCAGGTAGAACCCTTAAAATACAGAGAATATAGAAGGGTTGATTGACTCCTAGAGTACAGCTTTAAGGATGTTAGGGTGTTGTCCAGGTAGAACCCTTACAATACAGAGAATATAGAAGGGTTGATTGACTCCTAGAGTATAGCTTTAAGGATGTTAGGGTGTTGTCCAGGTAGAACCCTTACAATACAGAGAATATAGAAGGGTTGATTGACTCCTAGAGTATAGCTTTAAGGATGTTAGGGTGTTGTCCAGGTAGAACCCTTACAATACAGAGAATATAGAAGGGTTGATTGACTCCTAGAGTATTTCTTTAAGGATGTTAGGGTGTTGGCCAGGTAGAACCCTTACAATACAGAGAATATAGAAGGGTTGATTGACTCCTAGAGTATTTCTTTAAGGATGTTAGGGTGTTGTCCAGGTAGAACCCTTACAATACAGAGAATATAGAAGGGTTGATTGACTCCTAGAGTATTTCTTTAAGGATGTTAGGGTGTTGTCCAGGTAGAACCCTTACAATACAGAGAATATAGAAGGGTTGATTGACTCCTAGAGCATAGCTTTAAGGATGTTAGGGTGTTGTCCAGGTAGAACCCTTACAATACAGAGAATATAGAAGGGTTGATTGACTCCTAGAGTGTAGCTTTAAGGATGTTAGGGTGTTGTCCAGGTAGAACCCTTACAATACAGAGAATATAGAAGGGTTGATTGACTCCTAGAGTATTTCTTTAAGGATGTTAGGGTGTTGGCCAGGTAGAACCCTTACAATACAGAGAATATAGAAGGGTTGATTGACTCCTAGAGTATTTCTTTAAGGATGTTAGGGTGTTGTCCAGGTAGAACCCTTACAATACAGAGAATATAGAAGGGTTGATTGACTCCTAGAGTATAGCTTGAAGGATGTTAGGGTGTTGGCCAGGTAGAACCCTTACAATACAGAGAATATAGAAGGGTTGATTGACTCCTAGAGTATAGCTTTAAGGATGTTAGGGTGTTGTCCAGGTAGAACCCTTACAATACAGAGAATATAGAAGGGTTGATTGACTCCTAGAGTACAGCTTTAAGGATGTTAGGGTGTTGTCCAGGTAGAACGCTTACAATACAGAGAATATAGAAGGGTTGATTGACTCCTAGAGTATTTCTTTAAGGATGTTAGGGTGTTGTCCAGGTAGAACCCTTACAATACAGAGAATATAGAAGGGTTGATTGACTCCTAGAGTATTTCTTTAAGGATGTTAGGGTGTTGTCCAGGTAGAACCCTTACAATACAGAGAATATAGAAGGGTTGATTGACTCCTAGAGTACAGCTTTAAGGATGTTAGGGTGTTGTCCAGGTAGAACCCTTACAATACAGAGAATATAGAAGGGTTGATTGCCTCCTAGAGTATAGCTTCAAGGATGTTAGGGTGTTGTCCAGGTAGAACCCTTACAATACAGAGACTATAGAAGGGTTGATTGACTCCTAGAGTACAGCTTTAAGGATGTTAGGGTGTTGTCCAGGTAGAACCCTTACAATACAGAGAATATAGAAGGGTTGATTGACTCCTAGAGTACAGCTTTAAGGATGTTAGGGTGTTGTCCAGGTAGAACCCTTACAATACAGAGAATATAGAAGGGTTGATTGACTCCTAGAGTATAGCTTGAAGGATGTTAGGGTGTTGTCCAGGTAGAACCCTTACAATACAGAGAATATAGAAGGGTTGATTGACTCCTAGAGTATTTCTTTATGGATGTTAGGGTGTTGTCCAGGTAGAACCCTTACAATACAGAGAATATAGAAGGGTTGATTGACTCCTAGAGTACAGCTTTAAGGATGTTAGGGTGTTGTCCAGGTAGAACCCTTACAATACAGAGAATATAGAAGGGTTGATTGACTCCTAGAGTATTTCTTTAAGGATGTTAGGGTGTTGTCCAGGTAGAACCCTTACAATACAGAGAATATAGAAGGGTTGATTGACTCCTAGAGTACAGCTTTAAGGATGTTAGGGTGTTGGCCAGGTAGAACCCTTACAATACAGAGAATATAGAAGGGTTGATTGACTCCTAGAGTATTTCTTTAAGGATGTTAGGGTGTTGTCCAGGTAGAACCCTTACAATACAGAGAATATAGAAGGGTTGATTGACTCCTAGAGTATTTCTTTAAGGATGTTAGGGTGTTGTCCAGGTAGAACCCTTACAATACAGAGAATATAGAAGGGTTGATTGACTCCTAGAGCATAGCTTTAAGGATGTTAGGGTGTTGTCCAGGTAGAACCCTTACAATACAGAGAATATAGAAGGGTTGATTGACTCCTAGAGTGTAGCTTTAAGGATGTTAGGGTGTTGTCCAGGTAGAACCCTTACAATACAGAGAATATAGAAGGGTTGATTGACTCCTAGAGTATTTCTTTAAGGATGTTAGGGTGTTGGCCAGGTAGAACCCTTACAATACAGAGAATATAGAAGGGTTGATTGACTCCTAGAGTATTTCTTTAAGGATGTTAGGGTGTTGTCCAGGTAGAACCCTTACAATACAGAGAATATAGAAGGGTTGATTGACTCCTAGAGTATAGCTTGAAGGATGTTAGGGTGTTGGCCAGGTAGAACCCTTACAATACAGAGAATATAGAAGGGTTGATTGACTCCTAGAGTATAGCTTTAAGGATGTTAGGGTGTTGTCCAGGTAGAACCCTTACAATACAGAGAATATAGAAGGGTTGATTGACTCCTAGAGTATAGCTTGAAGGATGTTAGGGTGTTGTCCAGGTAGAACCCTTACAATACAGAGAATATAGAAGGGTTGATTGACTCCTAGAGTATTTCTTTAAGGATGTTAGGGTGTTGGCCAGGTAGAACCCTTACAATACAGAGAATATAGAAGGGTTGATTGACTCCTAGAGTATTTCTTTAAGGATGTTAGGGTGTTGGCCAGGTAGAACCCTTACAATACAGAGAATATAGAAGGGTTGATTGACTCCTAGAGTATAGCTTGAAGGATGTTAGGGTGTTGTCCAGGTAGAACCCTTACAATACAGAGAATATAGAAGGGTTGATTGACTCCTAGAGTATTTCTTTAAGGATGTTAGGGTGTTGTCCAGGTAGAACCCTTACAATACAGAGAATATAGAAGGGTTGATTGACTCCTAGAGTATAGCTTTAAGGATGTTAGGGTGTTGTCCAGGTAGAACCCTTACAATACAGAGAATATAGAAGGGTTGATTGACTCCTAGAGTATTTCTTTAAGGATGTTAGGGTGTTGTCCAGGTGGAACCCTTACAATACAGAGAATATAGAAGGGTTGATTGACTCCTAGAGTACAGCTTTAAGGATGTTAGGGTGTTGTCCAGGTGGAACCCTTACAATACAGAGAACATAGAAGGGTTGATTGACTCCTAGAGTATAGCTAGACAACTCTTCAATCCATTTCAATAAAACAACCAATTAAACAATGAGGAAAAACTGTTCTAAACAACTCCAACACCAGTAAAGAATTAGATAATATTCACAAGGCGTCTTCGAATCTCTTTCGGAAAGCTCTATTTCTAACAATGATTTTTATTTTATTTTATTTATCTTGTTTTATTGCCCAATTCATTCTCCTACTATAGGCAGTTAAAATATAACAAGAAATAAACGAAATCAATTACTCCAAAGTTTTAAGCACTTATTTCTCCGATTGACATCACCTAATCAAAACTTTCTTCAAAAGCATGGTTGTAGAGCATTTAGTAAGCTTTCGAATGGTAACCTTCCGCTTACCAAAATTCCCCATCGTTTTCGATATATTAAGGAAAATATACGAAGTTCCCAAAACTGTTTATGTCTATTAATAAAATATTTTATTCTAATCTTTTTTTTTTTTTTTTTTTTAATAGCACTTGGCACGGCGTTAGAGATAGGCGTTAAAATCTCCATGCCCCGATAGGAACTGGGTAACATGGAAGTTTGGGGCTACCCATTCATAAGCTTGTCTGTCGGTTATCGTTGCTTGTTAAGTATTTTTTGGTCTTGCTTCCAGAAGGAGAGTTCATCCAGGCAGTGTTCCACGTCTCAGTTATAAACTCGTTGCTTAACCTTTTAAGGTCCATCTGCCGCCGAGGATATGGGAGATCGCTTATCTGGTTCAGCCTATTTCTTAATTCCTCTGGCATTTGAGCTGGAATTTGTAAGCCAGCGAGTTTTCTTCTGCATGCCATTGTCGCCATTGCAACGATCTGAATTGGCGGAACACCCGCAATCACGCAAAGCGCATCAGCCGACACAGTTCTGTAAGACTTGCAGCATCGAGTGAGGAGAACTCTCTGTAGAGATCGTTTAGCTTTTTCCTATGCATTGAACATTGCTACCCAGAGGAGAGGGCCGAGGATGGAACCTTGAGGACATCCCTTCGTGGTCTTAAATGGTATACCTGAACGCCCTTGGCCGCCCAGAGTTGCTGTGCGGTCTCGAAGATAATCAGCTACCAGATCGAAAACATCGCTGGGAGTGTCCATGTCTTGTAAAGCTTTCATTATTGCAGGCCACCAAGCGTTGTTGTATTCACCGGCAATATCAAAAAGAATGATTATTTCATTTTTCGGGTTATCACTATTGCAGTCCAATATAACTTGATTTATCGCCATTTCTGTCGATCGGCCTCTTCTGCTTCCATATTGGCGATCGCTTAGCCGGGGTTCTACTACAGATGCCAGTGTCACTTCTATGACACTTTCAAAAACCTTCCCCAGGACAGGAAGGAGACATATTGGCCTGTAACTAGAAGGAAGCGACAGGTCTCTAGGGCCTTTCTTGATGAACACAATTACTGTAGCCGCTTTCCATATACTGGGGAAAACTCCGGCTTCTTTACAGTCGTTGAAAAGCGCTGTCAATTTCGCGCCTAAGACTGAGCTAGCGTGCTTCACCATTGATACCACACGTTGTATGGCAAGCGAAATGTCATCCTCTTCCCACGAAGGAGCGAGTTCCGCGCCAGAGGGATAGGCTGTTCTTGCTCGAATTGTTTTTTGATCCGGAGTGTCCTGGTCCTTGTCGTCACAGCCCAATATGTCCCTGACCAGATTGAAGTGAGATTAGTTGGTTCCCTGGTGGTCCAAGTCTTCGTTCGAGATCATCGAATAGGCAAATTTTGATTTAGGAGATGACCTGGCTATTCTAAACGCGGTACCCCACGGGCTGGTTGTCGCATTCGTATCGACGAATTTCTTCCAACTTTCTCTTTTCGCCTGGTTGATCTTGACTCGGTAGGCTTGCCTGGTTTTGCAATACAGACGGTGTTTAGCTCCCCGTAGTAAGGCGTCATGCGTCCTTTGGAAATCGCGTCTGGCCGTATTGGTACATCGTTGGGCTTCCTTCAGTTCTTGAGACCACCCCTTATTTGCCCGTCTAAAAGGATTTTATTCTAACCCTTCCTTAACCCCAAACTTACCCAAAATTTAAACATTTTAGTTTGGTCGAATTTCGAACATGCAGAAAATATTTCAACTGCATCCCACGATTCCAAGTAGCCAAACCAAAAAGTTGATTCAACAATTCGTGCTGGGTTTGTAGGATACTGCTGGTTCTCCCACGGCCCCGCTGGCGGTTATCTAGCTCCTCTCTTCCGGCGCTTTCTTCTATCTTTATCTCTCTCTTTCTCTACAGTTTAAATACCATCAATCGAAGGATTTCTAATTTTATCAGTAACAATTAATTAAAACATTCGCTTTCTTCTAATTTTAGGAAATTCCAATAGTTCCTTCGCATTCATTTATTGCTTGTTGTATTTTATTAGGTTAGTGCAAACATAATGGAGGTTATTAACAATAGTTATTAATGTTGTTCTTACTCAAAAATTAGTTCAGTTTGTGTTACATTCTCTATGAGTAAGGATCTCTGAAATCCTCCGATTCAAAACAAGAGTTTGAACAACAAGAATCTAGCTGAACGTAAAATGAATGTTGTTTTGGGTAAAGGCTGACGGGGCCAGAGCCCCCCCCCGAATATTTGATTTAATCAGTAAAAATATGTCATAAATACCGCAAAAATAAATTAAATGAGAAAACTTAGTTTAGAAAGCAACCATTTTTTGCGGTGTGTAATAGCGTTTTATTTGGCTAACTATTCCAAGTTCTAGATTGTTAGTATTTCATACCCCCCCCCCCCCCCCCCCGCTCCCCCAAATGCTCCGGAGCCCCCCCCTGAAATTATTTCCTATATATGCCCCTGCAGTAATGGTTTCAAAAATAACGTTATGGAGATTTGGAAAAGAAGGAAGACCGCGGTAGGCCTTTTGTCTACAATCCCGACCAACTGAAAGCTTTGCTAGATTAAAACCCTCGGAAAACTACTCGGAATTCGGGCAATGATAGCCACGTTGTTCTTTGCCCTAAAAAACAAATAAACAAACAAACTACTCGGAATTCGGGCAATGATAGCCACGTTGTTCTTTGCCCTAAAAAACAAATAAACAAACAAACTACTCGGAATATTGTGAGAACAGAACATCAACAGTAGTAAACCTTCTGGAACGAATTGGTCATACAAAAACCTGGAGCAACCGAATAATTCAGCAAGCTACTGTTTGGTACTTTTATATTTAACCAATCAACATGTCAACAAATTTGATTTTTTCTGTCGTCAAAATAAACAAATTCTTCAATACCGTAAACATCTCGCACTAGTATTTCTAAAGTGACACAACTCAAAATAAAACTCAACTGAAAATGTGTCACTCTTGCCTATGTAGATGGAATAGCATTAAGACAGGAAGAGTGACACAAGTACCCTCTGGTGTAGAAGCTCTGTAGCTAGGTACATACACTCTTGCCTATGTAGATGGAATATCATTAATACAGGAAGAGTGACACAAGTTCCCTCTGGTGTAGAAGCTCTAAAGCTAGGTACATACACTCTTGCCTATGTAGATGGAATAGCATTAAGACAGGAAGAGTGACACAAGTACCCTCTGGTGTAGAAGCTCTGAAGCTAGGTACATACACTCTTGCCTATGTAGATGGAATAGCATTAAGACAGGAAGAGTGACACAAGTACCCTCTGGTGTAGAAGCTCTGAAGCTAGGTACATACACTCTTGCCTATGTAGATGGAATAGCATTAAGACAGGAAGAGTGACACAAGTTCCCTCTGGTGTAGAAGCTCTGAAGCTAGGTACATACACTCTTGCCTATGTAGATGGAATAGCATTAAGACAGGAAGAGTGACACAAGTACCCTCTGGTGTAGAAGCTCTGAAGCTAGGTACATACACTCTTGCCTATGTAGATGGAATAGCATTAAGACAGGAAGAGTGACACAAGTACCCTCTGGTGTAGAAGCTCTGAAGCTAGGTACATACACTCTTGCCTATGTAGATGGAATAGCATTAAGACAGGAAGAGTGACACAAGTTCTCTCTGGTGTAGAAGCTCTGAAGCTAGGTACATACACTCTTGCCTATGTAGATGGAATAGCATTAAGACAGGAAGAGTGACACAAGTACCCTCTGGTGTAGAAGCTCTGAAGCTAGGTACATACACTTTTGCCTATGTAGATGGAATAGCATTAAGACAGGAAGAGTGACACAAGTACCCTCTGGTGTAGATGCTAGGTACATACACTCTTGCCTATGTAGACGGAATAGCATTAAGACAGGAAGAGTGACACAAGTACCCTCTGGTGTAGAAGCTAGGTACATACACTCTTGCCTATGTAGATGGAATAGCATTAAGACAGGAAGAGTGACACAAGTACCCTCTGGTGTAGAAGCTCTGTAGCTAGGTACATACACTCTTGCCTATGTAGATGGAATAGCATTAAGACAGGAAGAGTGACACAAGTACCCTCTGGTGTAGAAGCTAGGTACATACACTCTTGCCTATGTAGATGGAATAGCATTAAGACAGGAAGAGTGACACAAGTACCCTCTGGTGTAGAAGCTAGGTACATACACTCTTGCCTATGTAGATGGAATAGCATTAAGACAGGAAGAGTGACACAAGTACCCTCTGGTGTAGAAGCTAGGTACATACACTCTTGCCTATGTAGATGGAATAGCATTAAGACAGGAAGAGTCAAACACAAGTTCCCTCTGGTGTAGAAGCTCTGTAGCTAGGTACATACACTCTTGCCTATGTAGATGGAACAGCATTAAGACAGGAAGAGTGACACAAGTTCCCTCTGGTGTAGAAGCTCTGAAGCTAGGTACATACAGTTTTGATGGTTGATAAAGAGATATTTACCATGTCTTTCATAGTCAGAACCGAAAAACACAGATTTTTGAGTTGCGTCAGTTTAGAAATACTAGTGCGATATGTTCATAGCAGTAGCAAGAGTAGACCAATCTGGTCTGATAGCCGACCTCTATTGGCTCCTGATTTTTTTAAAATTAATTATCGTCTTGTTGACATTAAAATGTCATATGACTAGGAATCTCCAAATTCTGCGTCACGGGTGACCCAAAGTGTCACGGAAGTGACGTTATTGTTGACGTGACCGGAAATTGATTTTGATAGGAAATTATGGCGGTAAATTAAATTCGGTTGTAATTTGGCGGGAATTGATGTCTAATCATTGCCGAGTATTACTGGTGCAAATTATGGCGGTAAATTAAATTCGGTTGTAATTTGGCGGGAATTGATGTCTAATCATTGCCGAGTATTACTGGTGCAAATTAATGGCTACAAGCGAGAAATGCAGGATTTATTACAAGAAATCAATGGCTGGTTTTTATTTACTTACCAAAGGAAATTTTCATGATCCAAAGCATGTCCGTTTAGAGGGAAATGTTATTTAATATGAAAGATACCGCTCGTATTGGGAATTGTTTACGAAACGTTTCATTATAGCGGCTCTTTGATTGCCTCTGACAACATGACAAGACATTAGTTCTTTTTATTTGATTTTTTTTACCGTGAATCTGCTTCAAGGCCATTAGCAGAGAATTAGCCAGCAATTAAACCTAAAGCTAATCCTAAATACGAAGGCTCGTCGTGGGTTCGATTCCCACTAGGGGTGATGGCTGTTCTTTAGAAAAAGTCCGTCACGCAGGAGCTGCATAACTAAGCACTTTCCTCAGAATTTGGGTAGTGTAGACTGCTTTCCAGAACTTAAAATATCCCACATAAATAAAATAAAAACATGAATAGTTCTCTTTTAAATTTGTAATGAGTAACTGATCAATTATTAATTTGCTTCCAGAGTTATGTTTACACATGGTACCTATTACACTATGTAATAAATACAAAAACCCTCATATTATCGTATTTTGATCTAACACAGGAACAGGATACAGTCACTCTAGTGGTAGAAAGCGCTCCTTGCGGCGGCTTTGTGAACCTACGTCTGCCGGCTTTTCTATTGAAATATATTACAAATTAAACCCCCGCTTTCCGATTGACCGATTCAGCTAATTTTTATAACACTTCTTTCTCATGAGTTACCAACGACGTATACCGCGTTTCGTTACAATACAGAAGAAATTACGACGGGTATGAGTATATTAGGAATTTGGGTCCGGAGTAAACCCCCCCCCCCTTCTAATGAACCGATTTAGTTTATTTTTACAACACATATTTACCTGTAGATTACCACTACGAATACCGAGTTTCTTCGAAATATACCAAAAATCACGGCTGGTAGTGGCGAATTGGTATTGTGGGTCCGGAGTAAGGGGGGTTTACTCCGGACCTACGATCCCGAACCGATTTAGTTCATTTTTATATCTCACTTTTCTCTCTATATTACCACTACGAATACCAAGTTTCGTTGAAATATAACAAATATTACGGCTGACATAGTCAAATTAGTGTTTTGGGTTCGGGGTAAACCCCCCCTTCCGGTGGGCCGACTTTGGTGGTTAACGAACTCGTTCAATCGTTTGCTAATTGAATGCTATATACCAAGTTTCGTGACGAAAAAACAAAAACTCTGGCCGCTATCGTGTTAACAGACACATATATATATATATATATATATATATATATATATATATATATATATATATTATATATATATATAAATTTTAACGGGGGTCATTTTCGGTGTCTACTAGGTAGGATCGATAAAGATTTGAAGAATTTTTCAAAAATTCCGTCAAGCGTCCAACAAATCTGTCTTATTTAAATTTAAATAAATTAATCATAAATCTTTTGCTCACAATCATAAAATCCAAAATTCATACAATAATTAAATAATCAGACTAATATAATAAATACATTCACACACCTGGCGCCTTGAACTTTCTTCTTTCATTTTATTTTTATATGTTTTATGAAAAATTAAAAACGTACTAATAACTATCACTTTGCTAATAGCAGTAGAGATATGAAGGGAACCGCGCTAAGATGATGCAGTTCCTGCGAGTCGGATTTTTATATTCTAATGTTGCATTTAGAACTAATGTCAATCTCACAGTTGTTAATATTTAATTTAATGATTTATAGATTAGACTGTTAGTATTTTGATAGTTATATACAGCACGAGGCAGGGGCGTGTATAGGGGGGGGGGGCTGGTACCATTTCCGGGATATAGGGGGGGGGGGGCTGGGACCATTTCCGGATATAGGGGAGGGGCTGGGACCATTTCCGGGATATAGGGGGGCTGGGACCATTTCCGGATATAGGGGGGGCTGGGACCATTTCCGGGATATAGGGGGGGGCTGGGACCATTTCCGGGATATAAGGGGGGGGGGCTGGGGCCATTTCCGGGATATAGGGTGGGGCTGGGAACATTTACGGGATATAGGGGGGGGGGCTGGGAACATTTACGGGATATAGGGGGGGGGGGCTGGGGCCATTTCCGGAATATAAGGGGGGCGGGCTGGGACCATTTCCGGGATATGGGGGGGGCTGGGACCATGTCCGGGA